>PVLA01002515.1:154071-264832 GCA_004027455.1 Hydrochoerus hydrochaeris
AAATAAATAAATAAATAAATAATAAGAAAAAATAAAAAAGTAAATAACAACAACAAAACAGATCAGCAAGGTGCTGAGCAATCTGAAACATGATCTAACTAACCAGATAATGGACTTAAAAAGCAAAAGGAGGAAAAGAAAGTGCTCTAAAGGATATAACTGCATGCATATTTAAGTGTGTAGGATTGATAACCATGTTGCTAAGTTTTTGTTGGATTGGTGAACAGAACTGTTTGCAGCCTCACTGTTTGAATGTCCACTTTGTATGCTTTAATTTTGTAAGTTGAACAACTATATCGAAGAAGACAATATGTAATGTATCAAATAGTGATTTCTTACTGTTTGTTTTTTTTTTAATTCTGTATTGTTTCTACCCTTTTTTCTGTTTTGCTTCCCCCCCTCTCTTTAAATAAAATTTTAAAAATTAAAAAAAAATACTCAGCTCTGCTCTTTCAGTTTTTAGCCTAGGGAAGAGTGCTGCTCTAGGCAAGAGACATGCTAAGGACTTTTCAGAATGCAAGGCTAGGATGAGTGACAGTTGGCCCTATGTTAGCTTGCCTCTCCTTCTTCCTCCAAATTAAGCTGACCTGCCAGGCTTGTCTGAAGAAGGCATCGGGACTCACTAAAAGCTAAGCCTGGCCCAGCGCTTCAGTGTATGTGAGACACAGCCAAAGCATTCCAGGTTTCCAGCTCTCTTGAACGTGCAAGGAGAAGATCAGATGGAGCAGAAAAGGAGAGAACGAGGGCTGTAGCCAAGTATGTGGCTGGATGGACTAAGAAGGGTCAAAGCATAGGGCCTGCATCCCATCCGACTGCATTGACTTTGGTACAGCGCTTTAGCAGACCCCATCAGGGAAGCCCAGAGATAAGCTGTCTCAGAGACAAGCTGGCCCTAGCAGGAAGCATTTGCTAAAGACAGCAGAAGAAATCTCTTGTGCCACCTGCCCTTCCCTCACTACCTTCCCTCTGCTTTTCTTTCTTTCCTTCCTCTTCTCTTTCTTTTTCTTTCTTAATAAAGGATGAAGCTTTCTGGCTGTTTCTTGTCAGAGTCTTCATCCTGGCGCTTATCTTAACATGTGCCCAGATAACTAAATTGTCCAGAAATGCAAACAGTAATCCCCGGGGTCCCATCCTGAGGTTTCCAGATATTGAAACCCAGTCTGTGACCCAGACAGACTGTTTCCCTTTTCCCTTAATCCTCCCTCTTCTCTCGTGACTTTATAAAGTTTCAGAAGTCAGTCTTACCATGAGCCAGCCCAGGGTAGCTCTAGTGGAGAAAGCCCTGCTTGCTGTTCTTCACTGCCAGTGTTAACTGCTGGCTTCCTGGGGGCTTCAAGCAGTTACAATCAGAAGTAGCTCAACCTGCAGCACTGCAGCCACAGGCTGTGGCTGGAGCCCCTACAGTTGTGCCCTGTGGTCATTGTGGCCTTAACGGGTGAACCTCAAACAGTTGAGAACTGGGCTGTTTAGGTAGCCTCCCCAGGAACTTGGATGCTTCTGTTAACTTCATGAGTCTGCAGAAAGCTGGCTGGCAAGTGTTCAAGAACAGGCCATCTCATGAGATTTCCTGTACTTCCTGCTGCTGCTGCTGCTGTCACAGCTGCTCAGGCCACATTGTCCCCTAGAAAAGCCATTCTCATGAGAGATCAGCACTTCTGCTGCCAGTTGTGCCAGAATCCAGATATGAGGAGCATGAAAAGTAAAATAATGAAGAAGAAATATACCTTCCAGTTTTTAGGTTTTGTCTGCTTTGTTTTGTTTTTTGGTTTTCTTTGTTTTGTTTTGTTTTTTCTTCAGTGATTGAAGTTGGAGGATAAGATGGAGGGAGATAGATAATTAACTTGAAAAATTAACAAGTAGGCTCATGTAAAGTTTGCAAAGAGGACTCAAGTGGGTTGGAAGTGTCCCTTGCCATTGTGGAATTCATTCCATAAATGTGCAGTGACAGAGTATGGCACCAGTCAAAAATAATACCAAAGTTCTCTCCTTTCATGAACCAGTTCCCTTCTGCATTAAGTCCTTGTACAATCCATGGAACATTTATTGTATTAAGTTCAAGAGGGACTCACCAACTTCAGGACAGCAGGGAAGTGTGCGGCCTTGTGGTTGCCAACAATAGACAGCTGAAGGGAAGAGAAATTTGCAGTGCTTAATTGTGTAACTCATGTCTAGAAAAGTATACTCAATGAGGATTTATGGAATACATGATTGGAGGGCAATTTTAGCAGAGGTTATCATTAAATTTAAAAAGATATAGTTATATTAAAGCAAAAAAATTGTTGCTTTATTGGTTGTAGGTTGTCTACTTTGCTAGCCATAACCAATGAGTGAATCACTCTATCTCAATCATACATTCATGTTAAGTGCGTTCCATTGTTCTTTTAAAATGGATAGAAAAGCTGGATATGGTGGCACATGCCTCTAACTCCAGCAACACTGGAGGGTCAGACAGGAGGATGATAAGTTTGAGTCTGCCCTGGGCAATTTAGTGAGACTCAGTGTCAAATTAAAAAGTCAAAGGCTGGGGATATAGATGCACAGGGAGCAGGGGTGGGATGGAGCAGTCCTCACTACATGACTACTTGCTTTTGTATCTGTTTCTCAAAGCCTTATCATCTGGTCAACACAAGGTTAGAGATGATCAGAGAGTCATGGTCAGCCTGAGATGACCACCACAATGGACTGGCCCATGAGCCAAGAGCCTATGGAGACCATAGCAGTTCTAAAATGTTCATAGCTGTTCCAAATAACTTTGTGGAGAATGCCTGAAATTTCCAGGTCTATTTGATCAATCTGTGGCCTCTTAGATATGAAATCTGGAATACATCCTCTCCTTCTATGTGAGTCCACCTTATACCTTTTGTGGTGGCCTCATTTATAAAATCTTGGTGGCATTCCTCTTCTTCCTTTTCTTCTTAGAAAGATGACTGTTGAATTACTATGGGAGAGTTAATAATACCCTTCGAGACTTCATAATTGTTTGTTGAACACCTATTCTATGCAAAACTTCCTTTAAGAATTACGAGGAACCAGGAATTTTATATGTCCCTTATAGAGGAGATAAACGGTAAGAAAAACATAGCAAAAAATAATTAATGTAAAACAAAATATGAAATACCACTAAGGCAAAAAGTAAAGTACTGTGGAAGTTTGGAGAAAAGAAAACTGAATCTACCAAAGTGGGCAAGAGATGAGAATATATGCCCTATTAAGACTGTGCAGAGGTTTAAATAATAGGATAGGAAGAAGTCATGATACAAGTGCTCTATCACCACGGAGCAAATCCTCAGCCCTTTTAAATATTTAGAGGCAGGGTCTTATCAAATCACTCAGGTTAGCCTAGAATTTACAATCACTTCTCTTAGCTGAGATTACAGGCATGTGTACTACACCTTGTTATGCTTTATGAAAATAGCAAGGAAGACAGTTTACCTAAAGTACATAAGCATATGTAGAAGGGTTGTGATAAAGAAGACTAGAAATATCATATGAGATTACTTTGAGAAGAATCATGCATGTCAGTGGAACAGTTTGCAATCAGAGGAGTTTGAGTTTAAATTAGTACATATAGTAAGTCACAGAAGGTTTTTGGGTAAAGGGTCCTCAGAGGAAGAAGTCGGCTGTGAGAGAGTTGGATTAGAGGTAGAGAAAAAATTAGACATCTAATGTTTAGGTATGGAAATCAGTAATGAAAGCTTCAGTTACGACAGTGCCTGTGGGCTTAGAACCGAGGGTGGCAAGAGAACCAAGAGGATGGAATTAAGCAGGCAGAAGGGCCAAGGGGAAGGAGCACAGTGCAGGACAGGAGAACTGAAACTGATACCTAGGAGAACGTCGGGGGCGCCAAACAAAGACCATGGGAAAATGGAGAAGAGGAGAGAAACACAGAGCCTGGTCTTGCTCCTTGTTTCTCTGCTCAGCCCTATCTGGGTGCCCACTGGACACCAGTGATTTTTGAGTTCCAGTTGCTCCATACAAGAGGCCAGAATGTTTCATTATCCCTTTGAGCACAGACTTCGAGAAATTTCTGATCTAGCTTCTGACTATTTTGATTGTACCTTCTGGTTCCTTATCTTCCTCAGAGAAAACCATGGAAAAACACGTTTTTTAATTCATTTGCCAAATGTCCTCAGTAATATGTGTTCTTTATGACAAGAAGTAAAAATAGTCTTGACATACAAGGAGTACGGGGACTGAGCCACTCCAAATAAGTTGCATTTTTTGCATTCATGAAAATATAAGGACTACTTTAACTGAGGTCTGATGAATAAAAAATGAATATAAATGAACACAATTTTCCCACATAAATCACAATACTGGGATTACCCTGGTCTACCTCAAAGGTAAAAAGATTTTTTTAGTACTGTCAAATCCTGGTATTTACAGCTACTGTGTTTAAAAATTTGCTTACTTATTAAAATTTACTTGTAACCCAGAATAAATACTTAAAGCATTTTCCCAATCATTCACATAAATGTGCAGATTTAGAAAAATTTGAATTGCTGTGTGGGCATGTTCCCAACTAAGGCGAAACAAGAAATACTCTGCCTTCTGGTTTCAGGTCTTTTGCTCTAAACTAATGGTTTTAATGTAGTTAATGCCACAGTTTTCATATTTTGTGCCTATTGTTGTTAATTTTTCCATTTAACATGCGGCCGTCCCAGCATGCTGCCAGAATGCTGGCTGGTTTCCCTAAAAGTAAGTTCCATAGGCTGTGATATGCATTGTGGAGAAAACACATGTTTTAATTAAGCTTGGCTCAAGAATGAATTGTTAATGCTGATGCTTATGAGTTTAATGAATCAAAAATATATACCAAACAAAATGTCCTTAAATAGAAACACACATAGGACAAAGGTATGTATCATTTCATGAAAACGTTTTGATTAAAGTCTCAGAAGAACCTAATCCTATATTTCTCCGAGGAACAATGGTTCAAAATTAATCAGTTTTGGCAACACAGTGGAACACAATTGCTATAAATAAAGAATACGGACAGTAATGTCTTCCAAAACTATCACCATCTGCAAAAGCCCAAAGAGAAGAAAGTCATAGCTTTCTTTCTTTCTTTCTTTCTTTCTTTCTTTCTTTCTTTCTTTTTTTTTTTTTATTGGTACCAGGGATCAAACTCACAACCACCTGCTTGCAAGGCAGGCACTTATGCCGCTGAGCTAAATCCCCAGCCCCAAGTCATAGCTTTCAATTCATCTAAGCTGGAACCATTTCAGACTGTCCTAATCTGCAGACCCTGTGAAAGAGACTGTTACTATCCCTGACCCAGCACCACTGTATACTTATGTAATATATTTATATATACACCTTCATCCTCCCCAAAAATTTTGAATTGACTTTCCAAAAAGATGACATAAACCAGAACTAGGTAAAACAAGCAGTGTTAGGGTTATAAAAAAAATTTTTTTAAAGACTACAGTGTTGAACACAAGATGGTGCCAGGATAATCGAGTGACCTGGTTGGTAAAGGCCAGTGCCCAAATACGGTTCAATGGAATGAATACCCCATCAACTGGTCGGCTTACACCTTCAGACATTATTTCTCAGTTTGGAGGTTAAAAAATCTACAGTCACGGTGCTAGTAGATCGGATGTCTAGGGAAGTCTACTTCCTGATTTAGCCATCTTCTCCTTGCATCCTTATAGGGCAGAAAGTAACGACAAAGAAAATAGGCTCCTATGTGTGATTCTGGGGAAGACACAAACAAACGTTCGGACCTTGATATGCAAGATCCTAGGCACTCACCAAAGTCAGGTCATAATCTGGCCCTAACATGATGAGGAAGGAAAAACACAGTTAAAAAGATTAATGAGATACACGACAACTGTCCATGCCAAGCAGCCTGGATGTGTTTGTATATTTCAGGGACCTCTGCCTGCACCTAGAATTCCTTAAGTCCTTGCTGGCCCCAGAAACCTCCTCGGTGAGTACCCTGCTTCTTTACTGCACTTCAGTCATACCAGTCTCCTTTGTTCCCTTCAAACATGCCAGGGTCACTCAAAGACTTGAGGTCTTTCCACCATGATTTTTTTTTCTCTCTCTCTCCTTGGGAAGCTCTTTTCTCAGATCGTTGTATGTCTGATTCATTTTCATCATTTAGACCTCAGCTCTAAGTTCCATCTTCAAAGAAGTTCTTATTTGCTTCTCAATTTAAAGCATTCTCCATTCTCACCCCAAAGCAGGATTGCTTCATACATAGGAAATATTTCAATTAATTTACAAGATTATTTGTTCATTATGTATTTCTCCCATTATATAAGACCCATGAGCACAGAGACCTGGTATGTACATCCTGTAACAGAGTCTGGAACCTATTAGGAGCCTCAATAACTATGTTTCTAATAACTGAACAAAAGCTGATACTAAAACTATGGAAAACTTTTTTCTGAAGAGTTCCTATAAAAAAAGACACAGATCTATTTAATGGATATGTCCTTAGCAGCAGACACAACAAAAAGTCCTCAGACTTTTAATTAGCATCTGATGAACTCCAGGTCAGAGACAGAGGCGGCTCACTAGGAATAGCTCTATCTGCACTTGAGGTTCTTGTTTCTCCACCTGCAGAACTGAGAGCCTGATAACAAACCAGGCCATAAGTTCCCACAGTACACTTAGGATGAAATTGTAGCCTGTGATTGTTGTACACATGCATTCCCTCTTCTACTTAATAACTTTGCTCTCCACCCAAAAGGAAGAGTCCATAATTGCTAGTCTGGCAAATATTATTCCTACTCTCTGTTTTCAACTTCATCCCAGGTATAAGCCTCAAACATTTATGTGCACACACACACCACATACACACATGCACACACATGTTCAATTTTTAATGATTTCTCATCACTTAATGAGCATGAAAGCAAAAACTCCTCACTGTGATCTATATGATCAGCTCCCCATCCCATTCTCTTCCTGATTTTATCTGTTAATTTCCTTCTCCCTTACCTGGCTCCAGTGACACAGATTGCTTTGCTAGTTTTATGTTATGTCTGGCTTGTTCCAGCCTGAGGACCTTTGCAGTTGCTGCTCTGTCAGTCAGTCAGTCTTCCCTAGACAGCCACATGGCTTGCTCTCTTCCTTCAGCAATTTACCTGACGTCTTCTTCTCGGTGGTTCCTCCCCAGGCCCTGCTATCTAAATACATCCGCCCCCACCCTAGCATTTCAAACACTTCATGACTGTTTTATCTTTCCTCCCTAGTACTTATCACTGTCAATCTATCTCATAATGTGGAAAGAGAAAACTAAGAAGTCACATTAAAAACAAGAATTAGCAACCCCATAGGAGTTCGTATTCTAACTTATATTTACCAACAAGAGAAGATGGAATTCTGGCCAAAAGCAGAGTAAATACAGCTAGAACCAGAAAGAAAGTGACCCCTCATTTATATGAGGGGTTTCTAGTAGTATTTGGAGAATAAGACAACATTCCTAGGTAAAAGAGCAAAAATCAGATTTTATGCAAGTGTTAAGAGTAGCAAAGAGAGATAGCAGAAAGTGGTTAAGAAGAGAACAAACATAATTGACTTCTGGAGTGATGCCATCAAAGTCTGTGATTAAATGAACTATTAATTTCTATATGAGAATGCAAATACAACCTTACAAATGTTCCAGTGACTTGGTGGACAGTATCTGGTGACTCTCACATGATCACGGACATGGGTGTGCTTTTGCAGATTTGCAGCATCTAGTGAATATAGTATGTCTTGGCTGCCCATTAACTCAAGGATGTAAAGCCCAAAGGGAAGGGGAGGTTGAAAGACAAGGAAATCCAGCAATCGCACCATGGCTTAATGGGAATGACGTTCTCCTAACACAGCATAGAAAATGCTGATGTGATGAGAGATTACCTTCATAGAACTGAAAATCTGTCTCATTTTCCTAAAAACAAAACTTCTCTATATTTTTCTGTTGCATACAGAATTGAGGAAACAATAGAAGAACTGCTATTCTAAGCTCAATTTTAATCAATAAATAACAAATGATCAGGATTGCAAAGATGTGGAAAACTTTGGGGAAAAAATAACCTTAACTCCTAAGAGCTCAACAAGTAAATGGCAACTTTAGTGCTCCGAACTCATGAGGAGCAGTGAAGAGTTCACAGCAAAAAGACCTCTGGTCCCATGGTCAGAGCTGATTCGACAAAATTGATTCTTTGACTAGGAATACAGCAAACTTCCTGTCCTGTGAGACTCACAGCATAGCAAGGGGAGGGAGAAACAGAAAGAAAATATACAAAGAAGTACATGATAAAAAGTCAGATAGTGGTAAGTATTACTTTAAAAAACTGACTAAACTCTTTGGAGAAATGGCTGATTCTCGGACTAGGACAGGAAATGTACAAGATAAGTTTAAAACACTTTGTAGTGCCAGAAAGTAAGGAAGTGCTCAAAGCTAAAACAAGGCAAAACTCCGCTTTGATGGAAGTATGTTAAAGGGACCCAGGAGGAAACTGAAAGAGCTCCCAACGGACAAAGCTGGAACAATTTGAGCAACAAAACAAAGTCCTGTTAGATTATATCCTAGCGTACAGAGAAAACAACACAAGCCCATGTTGATGATATACATAATAAATAATGAAGGGGAGAGTGAAATCTCCCGTGCAGGATTTCAAGTAATGAATTTCGTTCATTCGGTCTCCAAGAGAAGCAGCACGGCGGCCTCGGCCTGTAAGGGAGGACTGTGGGCTGTGACTTCCTTCCGGCCTGGGAAGGAAGGAGGGAGAATAACTTACATGATTTTGACCTGGGGCGCCAGGAAACCAAGCAACCACCCCCCTCCCTGTTTTGTTTAATTTCAACACACATGAAAGTATGGACATTATTTTGAAGAGAACAGTCACTATGACAACCATTAGTGACTTCCCTATTGTCTGGCTTTGAAGCCCTAAAACACCTTCCTCATTCTGTTCGGATCAGTTTTATACTATGCTGTTTTGTATGAACTCTCTGTAGGTGAAGATATGGACAACTATTTGGAAGAAAACAAGAGACAATATGATAGACAGTGATGATCTCTGGTTGTCTAGCTTTGAAATTTATATCTCTTACATTGCTTTCTAATTCCTGTTTTGTTCTGTTTTGTTGTGTTTAATTTTACCCCCTTTAAATTAAAAAAAAAAAAAAACTTACATGATTTTCCAGTAGAGAAACATGACAAAGCCAGTCTTAGCCAGGTGACCAAAGTCAATATCAACTATAGGTCACGTTGATGACGTGCCCTCTTGGTTGATGAGGTAAAAATTTCACTTTTCCTCTGTTATTTTCCCACTAAAATTCATCCCCTCACTCTAATCATGAGGAAACCATCAGACAAATCCCCAAGTGGAGAAATTCTTTAAAATTCCTTGCTTGCACGGCTTAAAAATGTCAAGGTCGTAAAAGCAAAGAAAAACTGTGACAGCTAAGAAGTGTTTAAGGAGATATAATGATTACATATAATGTGGTATTCTGAATAGAATCCTGGAGCAGAAAAAGGACAAGAGGTAAAAACTAAGGTGATCTGAATAAGGCATAGACTTTAATAAATAATACTGTGTGAATATTAATTCATTCATTGCAACAAATGTACCATATCAAAATAAGATGTCAAGAATTGTAAGAATTTAGTGACAGGTATATGGGGAGTCTGCAAATTGTATTTGTTAACTTTTAGAAACCTAAAGTGGTCATATGTAAACCACTAACATCACTTACCACAAAATGAGCACTGTCTAAATAAGCTTTAAGTACTGATTATACGGGAAGCTGTTGGAGATGTTGGGCAGAAGAGTACCAATGCTTCGAAGTGCTCGATTAACAGCCCGCTCTGTGCTCCAGGTGGAACAGATGGCAGCACAGCAAGTGTAGGACTAAGAGGCCAGTTAGGAGGCCAAGGTCAGTGGCCATGGTCAGGAGGCTAGAAAGACAGTGGCTTAGACCAAGACGGTTGCCATGTGGGTAATAGAGGTTCTCGGCTTCAGGATGGATTTTGAAAGTAAAAGCAATAGGATTTGCCAGTGTGTTGGGTATGAAGTGTACGTGAAGGGATTGGTAAGGAATCTCCCTGAACAGTGGCTTCAGCACCTGAATGAGGGTGGCACCCTTTTCTTTACAGGGGAACACGGAGAGAAGAGGCTCCTATTTTTTTGGCTGGTTTTTTGCCTTTACTGTCGTTGTAAGGAGGAGTATTAGAAGACAGAGGGATGTTTGAGTGAAATAAGAAGCTTTCAAAAATTCTACTCTGACAATTACAAATAATTCCGAAATGACCCAAAAAGGATAGTGTCTAAAGCAACTGGTGTAGTTACAGGGATATAATTTAATGAACTCAGATTTATTCCTTGAAGTCGGAAATGGATACAATGGCATAGAACCATAGGTCTGAAGTCCCATGTCAGTTTCCTGGTCTCAATTCCTAAATTAAGTAAGGTGAATTTTGGGTGAAACAGGGAAGGACACGCAGGACCTCTTTGTACTTTCTTATTAGAATCTGTCTTTATTTCAAAAATAATTTTTTAAAATTAATCTGGTTCAGAAGAAGGAAATAGCAGCAGATTTTTAAAAAGCTGCTATGAGTCAATGCGATTTAAAGTGGCTGTGGGTGACAAACTAATGTGGGTGTGGCTAGGATAAATGGAAGCATGAAATTCTGAGGAAGAGTTGGAGAAGCAGCACTTTCTTTTACACATCTGAAGTGGTACTTTCCTTTCCGGATGCTATACTTTCAGACTGACAGGTACACCGAATGACAACCAGACAAGACACTCGAGAGTAGGGCAGCCCTGTCACATAAGAAGTCCCTAAGGAGGTGAAGATATTTAACCGTGAAAATTACAGTCACTCAAGAGACTTAAAAGCTGTCTTCAAACCCTAGACAAGCTATCATTTGGGAGTCAAATTCAGATGAGTCTTTGACATCCCTTTAGTTGAAATAAAGTTATATTTTCTTTTCACAAAATGCCAGAAGTATTTTTAAGAACATTTTCAGAACATTTTAGCTGCCTTAAAACCTCTGATTTTTTTTTTAACAGGGTCTTGCTGTGTGGTTCAGCCTGGCCTTGTAGTCATCCTCTTACCTCAGCCTCCCAAGTGCTGGGGTTACAGGAATGTGCCACCACACTCAGCCAAAACCTCTGACTTAAAAGCATGTATTGCAGAATAAACCTGAAACATCAAAATGTTCTCCCAACCCAACCTTAACTCTTGCTTCATTTGACCTGAAATTGAGTCATTAACTTTAAGGAGGATCCACTTCATTACATCACCTTCAACCATCTTTTCCTGCAACTGTCTCAAGAGCTAATATAGAGCCTGGCATGGTGGCACATACCTATCATTTCAGCACCAAGAGGCTGAGGCAGAAGGATTGTTGAGTCCAAGGTCATCTGAAGCTACATAGGGAGTTCAAGGTCAGCCTAGACTACATAGCAAGACTCTGTCTCAAAACACAAGACTAAAAAAGAACTATTAAGATAGGCCTATAGCTTGTACTTAGGATCAGATATCCATCAACCTTGAAAATGGGACCAAGTAAAAGTTTTAATTAAATATTTGCCTCAACTGTCTAAGAAATGAACACATCACCTTTCTTATTTCTTCATTTGATATGCAGCTGGGAAAACAGATGCACTTAATGCTGCAAAGTTAATATTGCTACCTTTAATATTAATTTATATCATGTACTACAATGAAGATCAGAAAAATTAAAAACAAAATAAAAGCCTACATAAAACATTATAATAAAACCCAAAGAAAAATATCTTACACTTACTGATTTTCTTATCCTGACTATAATGGAGGTCTTCACTGAGCAACCTCATTATAATATGCCTATTCACTCAGCTGCTGAATTTATTTACAACTGCACCAATCAGCTTTCCATCACTGTAACAAAATACTTGAGATAATCAACATTAAAAAAGGGAAGGTTTATTTGGGTTCTCTTGGCCATGGTCACTTGGACATGGAGCTTTGAGCTTATGATATCACACTACTCCTTGATGGCAAGAGCACATGGCAGAAGAAGTTTATTCAATCCTTAATGGCCAGAAAACACAAAGAAAAAGAGACAGAGATAGAGAGAGACAGAGATAGAGGCTAGAGTTCCTGTATCCCTTTCAAGGGCACACTCCCCAGGTCTAACTGACTTTCACTAGTCCCTATATCGTGAAGGCGCCACACACCGGGGACCAAGCATTTCACACTTGGACCTTAAGGGAACTTCAGCCAGGGCTCAGTAGAAAACATGAGGCAAGTGTATTTCTTGGGCCAAAAACATAGCAAACAAAATACAAAACATCATGAACCAGAAATAATGTAGAGAATATTATTTTTCCTTCAAATAAAACTGAATTCTCATCTTACCAATGATGGAGGCTGTCTAGAGCTCTAAATTATGACTTTCCAGAAAGATGCATGAGATGGAACTCCAGCCCTAACCCGAGGACTTGTCTCTTAGCCCTTCTCTTCCCCTGCACCTAGGTGCTGATCACCCCGTCACCCTCACCTCCAGAGTGGAACAGCCTTGCCCGGGAGTCTTCCATAGCAACCAGTCTATACGACGGCTCAGAAGGACCTCTGTGAACCGGAACGAAAGCCTTCCTTTGTGTCTTCTACCAGGCCCCCCCAGAGCCCTTCCCCGGGAGCCACAGGGGTCCCCAGGCCTGGAGAGTCTCCTCTGCCTCCTTGGTTGGAAATCAAGGGATAGGTCTGGGCAACAGGTGTAAATTGGGAATGACGAGCACTTCCATGGATGCTTTGGCCACAAGACTAGATGAGAACAAATATAGATAAAAAGACACAGAAGAACCCTGGAGCAGGCCAGCCTTAGACATCCAAGATGAGCAGGCACAGCCAGAGCGGAAGAGGAAGAGTAAGAGTGAGGCCAGAGAAAGGACAGGCGACGCTGGGTCCCCTTTTGCTCCTCTGCCCTTTCTCTTCCCTCTCATGTTATGCTTTGGTCTCATTGTACTTCTCTCAGCTTCACTCTCAGGTAGATAAAAACATTTTTCATCAAAGTCCATGAGCCAAAATAGATAGTCAGAAGGGAAGTGCACACAGACCGCTATTCAGTGTACTAGTTACAATAAGTTCATCCACCAGAACATCAAGTTACACAGCTCTGTGGGCTCCTGACTGTGCTGCCAAGTGGTGTGGGAGATATTCTCATTGTTGTTGTTATTGTTCGGGGAGTCTTCAGCCCTCTGCGCGCCCCTCCCTCATCCTCTCTCCCACTCCCACCCCCTCATCCAGGCGGCAATGAATGCTCACATCATTTCACTTTGCTCCAGCTGCCAGGCTGGGAAACAGATGTTGTATTGTTAACAAAAAGGAGAAAACAAACAGCTCCACTCTCCTGTGCTCTCCCGCCTTCTTCGCCCACTCCCCCCTGAACCCCCTGGTGAAAAGGGGCACACAGTTGGGGCGGGGTCAGGCTCAAGTGAGTAATGTCCTTCTCCCTGCTGGGGCTGGGCCCGGACCGGACCGGAATGCACGGAGCGTTCTCCCAGGCACTGTTTACCCAGGGCATGGGGTCTGTCAGCTGAGCCAGCTTGCTCGTGGGTGGTGATGGTGACGGCAGATGCTCTCACTGAGCTGAGCATTGAGGGGAGAGGACAATGGCCCTCTTCTGCATGTGGCCCCCAGAATGAATGTACCTGCATGTTAGGGGCAGAAGTGGTGATCAAAAGACAAGCCTGGGACCAAAAGAGGCTTCCCTGTTTCTTTATTTTTGGGATATGTTCGATTATTTTTCCTTTGTAGGCTTTTACAAGATGATTTGCTAGTCTGATTTGCGTTGCTAATAACACAATACTACAGACATGATTCCTATTAAAGAAACTGTTTTGTTTGGTTCACGGTTCTGGAGGTCCAAGTGGAGGGGTTACATTTAGTGATGACATCCTTGGTGGCAGTATCCCCAGCCCTGGGCTGGCAGGGTGGTACAGGACACCTCATGGCAAGACACAGGCAGCACACACGCATGGGTCTCAGATTCCTCTCTCTCTACTCACCAACCCACCAGGATTCGATCACGCAGGCTCCACCCTGATGTCCTTACCTAATCCTAGTCACTTCCCAGAGGCATCATGTCTAAGCACCACAGTCAGATTTCGTTTCCCCAGGCTTCATACCTTGCAATGGTGTGCCTTCCAATGAAGATTACTTCTCAGCATGAGTCGTGGAGGTGACGAATCATATTCAAATCATAGCAGAAGGGAGCCTTTTCTTTCTGAAGACCACAGTTCTACAGTCTCCTGCCCTTTCCTGTACTTCTCATGCAAACTTTTTTCCCAGCTGGGCTGAGGACAGGGGTGGCAAGTGAGATTTGCAAAGGGTGGGATAAGGGTGAGAAATCTAGGATGAAGTTGCGTGTGAAACTGTAACGGGGAGATGAGCAGGTTAGGTTAGGAGAGGCAGGGCATGCTGGGTCTTCTCAGCTTGGCCAGGCAGTTGGAACTTCCTTGAAGTTACTAAATGGCAGCAGAAAAATTTTCAGAAAGAGAGTGACATTCAGGAAGCAGGTCACAGTCCTGTGATGGATGAATGGCAAGAAAGAGCTTGTAAAGAGACTACTAGAACAATCTGGGCTGAAGACAGCAAAGCCCTGGTGTCATATTAGAGACGGTTCAATTGTTGTGAATGTAGCAGAATCAACAGGGTTCAGGAATCCATTGGGCATAGAGAAGAGGTATCTGAGAATTATTGGGCTATAGTAACAACTTCGATGGTTTTAAGCCTTGAGAAAGTTATATTCACCCACCTTCCTGCTAGTATTGTCAAAAAATAATAATATCCAATTATAAGTGTAAGAAAATCCAGTAAGTTCCTAATTTATCCTGTATGGTTACTTTGATATTTGTGTTATTTTAAAGCACTAAGTTCTTTCAAAGTAATTTTTTGGCATCCTGGTTTTGTTGTTTTGGTGTTCCAAGCTGTGCTTCTTTGTGCTGATAGAGTAATCAATCTGACACTGGGCCAGATTTAAGGGATTCTTGATCAGGCCACTAGGTGGATGCCCCTCACAGAGAAGTGGAGGCCTGCAAGAGAGCAGCAGGAGGCGGAGGGATGGATGACCTCAGCCCTGGGCACTGAGGGTCAATGGAGACAGACACTGCCAGAAAGCAGCTGATTAGATGGGTCTGGAGCTGGAGCGGAGACGGGAACTGGGACATCATCGACACTCACATGGGGCAAGGTCATGGGAGGGGATTAGGTCACCCAGGGTGAGCTCGTGGAAGGGGCAGGGAGAGCCTTGAATGGCACAATCAGCTGTGCTGGGATGGAGCAGGAAAAGGGGTTTGTCAAGGAGCATCCGAAATGATTGAAAATTCAGGAAGGGGTAGTGACACAACAACCAAGGAAGGTGAGCATTTAAAAAAAAAAAGAGGAATATGTATCAACTAGGATAAATGGAATCATTATGTACCACAAACATATACTAATAAAAAAAATAGACCTTAAATTAAAAAGGAGGAAATGACCAATGGCATCAAATGTTCTAGTCTGACCCAAGTCCTTATAATCTAATTCAAGTCACTGATGTGGTGGTCAGGGCTGACTTGCACTGCAGCATTCACTGGGCCTTAGCAAGAACGCTGCTGTCAAGGAGGCTATGTGGGAGGGTGACTGAAAAGCAACCGAGATGGTACAGAAGAGGCAGAGGATATCCGCTGTTTGAAAGAGGGTTTCATTTCAGAACGTAAAGAACATGGGAATAGTTCACTTACACCTGCAGGCAAGTGCATTAGCCCCACCAAGTTTGTGGGGGCAAGAGGGTCTCTTTAATACATACATGAGTTTTAGGGAGAGATTTCTCTTTATAGAATGCATGCACAATAATTTTGTTTGATGTGGTGTTCTGAAAAGTTGGACAAGTATTATCAGGCATTTACTATGTATATATTTGCTAATGAGATCCTGAGTGGAATTCAGAAATGAGCTCAAGAGCCATCTCATGAAGAGAGACTTGTGCCAGAGGCTGCAAACGTACTGTGGAATATCCACTGTGCTTGTCCCAGGCAGTGTTTGTGTAAAATCTAACCAACATTTACCAAGTCACAGAAATCTGGATATCTAGTTTTCTGGAAACAGGGAAGATGGGCTCCTCCTGGCCTGCATTCTCCTGGGCAGCAATTGTTGGAGTAAAAGCACCCACTCTGCAGCTCCCCGATCCCTTGCACCATCTGTGGTCCAACTCACAGAGGTGACTTCCTTATAGCCTGGCTCTTGGTGGCATGTGTGTTTGTGACCATACCTAAACACAAACCGAAGTATGAATTACTCTATGCCAGAATGAGCAGGGCAATAGCTCCCTGCAGTCATTCAGAGAAAGAAATTAGTTGTGTTAAATATTTTAATGTTCTGCTGGACAAATGGGAAGCACGTGAGAAGAAAATAGGAGTAACAGATCTAAAACCTCATCTATGATAAATAGAAAAAAGATCAAGTTATTGATCAAATAACAATAGTACATACATATTATTTTAAAGCATGGAATAAATGTCACAAGAAAAATCTGAGAGTTTTGTATGTACTTGCCCTCAATGAGAAGCTTAGAGGCTCTACACTGCTACAGTCAGTATTTTTTAGTACATTTCATGTGTTTAAATTTTGATTAAATTTTAAATTGTTTGTAATCAAAAACAGATAGCAGCCCCCACACAGTTTTAGAATAATTCTACCTACAAAGAAGGATAGTCAGAAAGGTAACAATCAAAAGATGCATCATTTTTGGGTTGAGCACATTTGTCAGGAAGCTATTCACCTGCAATTACAGCTGCCTCATGCAGTCATCCATAGAGGGGCACTCTAGCCTGGTGTGCTCAGGCCACAGCCACCTCTGCCAGCCTGTATCACTGGACAAAGGGACAAGCTGGACAAACATAGGAGTCTGTGTGGGATAGATACTTTCCTAATACTTATCCTGAAGCCTGTGCTATGACAGAAGGCTGAGTTCTGGACAGCATTGAAAACAACAACTAATTAGTCTCATTCAGATAAGTCTGAGAAAAACACCATAAAAATAGGATGAACTCTATATTACTAGAGATGATGGTATCATCTCTCAGCAAAAGCTAGAAGCTAGTTGGCCTGGAGAGAGAAAAATTCTAGCCAGAAGTGTAAAATACTTTCCACTAAATGGTAAATGTTGAAAAAACTTTAGACATCAAGCCATTCAACCATCTCCTGAGACTCAAAGAGACAAAAGCTACAACAACCTAAACCTAAAGCTCTAACGACCAATTTGCTTCATAACCAGATCAAGAATCCTAGCTTGGACTCCATACTGCCCACCTCACAGTAGATGTCCTAGCAAGGCCAGGACCCGAAATGATCAGACTTGCAATCCTTCCACCACTCCAAAGGACCTTACAAAGCAGCAGTGATAGAGCAGGACCATAAAATCAGCAAGTCAGAGGTTTATCTCTGCATGAGCTGCCAAACTTTGGGATTTAAACAGTCCCCTGACAGCATCCTCTCTATATAACTTTCCATGTTGTCAAACAATTCTCTGAGCACCTCCTGTGTCTTGAGAGTCTCCCAAGTTGACGTAATTAATGGACAGGTGGGTGCCAGGGTCTGTGAAGAGACAGCTCAGTGATGGGTGCTGATCACTGTCACCCTAAGACACCTGAGAAAAAAATCCTAGGAAACATCAGTGTTAGGATAAGAAGAGTGAAGGAAGCTACTGAGGATTCTTGGAGCCAACACACGGCTCTGAACAACTACCTGGAGCTGAGAATGTGGTCCTTATTGCTTACTTTCCTCTAGAGTGTTGAACACGTGTTACAAGTATATATAGCTAAGGCTTAAAGTGATCAAAGGAGGGAAGTGGGAGGAGTTAAGGGCGGGAAAAGCATTGAAGGTTAATTCTGGAGCAGCTGGTGAGATCATTACTGAACCTAGCATGGAGGAGTAGGCTCCTGTCCATTCCACCTCATCCCAGTGCTGTCACCACTAGGAGGCCCCAGGAGAACCCAGGGAAGACAAGAGTTTCCTAAAAGGGTCAATACAAAGGTCATCTGCTGAGTGGACTCAGTCCAGATCACAGCGTGTGTTGCTCGGAGCCTGTGGTAAAAGGCTGGGCAAATATGTACCTCCTAGCACAAAGGGCAAAGATCAAGTAGACGATACGTGACCAGAAAGATAATCATATGCTAACAACAAAGAGAAAAGCCCACATATTACCTCATTAAGTGTATTTCTCCAAAAATGTCATTTGGGAAAAACTGAAAATTTTAAGTAGGAAAATGGTAAATTAGTTCAGAGAAGGGCGTTGGCTGATAGTCAAGTTTCTGTTGGTCTAAGATCCAGGAGGTTTTATGAACAAGGCTCTCCATCTCCTTCCTCCTTCTATGAGGCTCTCCCTTGCTTGGATTTCAACACCCAAGAGGGCAGAGAGATCTAGAAATCTCTGGAACCCAGTAGACAGAGCATAGGTATTGGACCTACACAGCCAAGTTTGAACACTGACTGTAATTGTTACCATTAATACATTATTACCAAGATCCATAAATCTTGGTTTATTTATCTGTAAATGGAAGGTGGTACTTGAGGACAGAATGGTTTCCAAAAAGCACCAGCAGTTACTCACCTCCTATGTCACCTAACTCCTACTGCCCATCTTATGCTTGAGAGTCACCCTGAGTGGGAACAATAAGACACCATCACTGCTTTTCCTGATTCCTTGCAAATTAGGTACATGTCCAAGTTGACAATGGTCTCAGTGTGTTTCTCTGTCCTCCATCTCTAGGTGGGATTCTGCTTGGATCACTGGGTACAAGCCAACATGCTTTTGTCACTCCCAGCCCTTTACTTAGTTCTTAGAGAAACCATTACACTTCTAGGAGTCATCAGAGATAGTAGAAGCTTGTTGTAGTCTTTGATCTGTCATTTCTAAATGGCCAGGATAGCTGGGCATGGTGGTGTGCGCCTGTAATCCCAGAACTCAATAGACTGTGGCAGGAGGATTGTTATGAGTTCGAAACCAACCTGGGCTACAAAGTGAGCTCAAGACCAGCCTGCACTGCATAGTGAGACCCTGTCTCAAAAAGACAAAAATAAATAAATAAATAAGTAAATTGCCAGGATGCCCCAAAGTCCTCAGTAGAAAGACACCCCTTCTCACACACACACACACACACACATGCATGCATGCACGCACACACAGTGATAGACACCCCTATACACATCCACACACACTGGCACTTGCAGGTAGCTGCAATAATCAGCACAGGTGATAGTTCCTTCTTTTGCTGCTGTGAATCACCAGCCCCGGGTACTGTCTTTTCTGGTTTCTCTCCCTGGCATTTGAGTGATATCTCATGTGCCCTTTGGCACTGAAGTTCATGCCCTCAAGCAACTGGATAAATTCAGCTCTTTTCAGGGACCTTTCCCAACTTTGTTGCCTGACAGTTGAAGGTTTGGCTGCTCCCCAGAAACAGCTGTGGGCTGGCTCGTCTGGTCCTGGTGAACGCTGTGCCACACTTGCGTAATTGATCATTTGAGTTATTTCAAGCCACAGTGTGGACTTTGGGAATTAATCAGTAGTGTTCCTGGATGCTGAAGTACTTTGTTCCAGTTTCTGACCCTTTGGATCTTCTTCTTCTTGTTGTTTACCTCACCCTGAGGAGACTGTGGTTTCTTTTCATAGCTGTCGCGGTCACTTCCCATTAGGACTGAGAAGGAAATGAGTGATGACTAATAAAAGCTTTTCCACAAGCTTCTCCAGGAGCGGGGCCTCCAACCCCAGTATAAGGCAGGGTACAGCACAGAGAGGTGCGTTTGATGGAGGTTCGCTTAACCTTCACTAACCTGAATTGTTCTAATTGAACAGGAAGAGCTAAAATCAGACTCCCCTGGTGGTCAATTAATTAACTAAAAAAGAAACGTGAAGGCCACTATGTGTTTCGAACCCTCATTTTCAAAGATCCAAAACAAGGCTCATGTATCATTTTCAGCCTTTGTTGTTTTATTTGTTGTTGTTGTTGTTGTTTTGCAGTACTGACAACTGAACCCAGAGCCTTCATGCTGAGATACATCCTCATCTCTTTTATTATTCTTTTATTTTGAAATCTATTTAAGTGGCTGAAGTTGCCCAGGTTAAATTTGAATTGTGATCCTCCTGCCTCAGCCTCCCAGAATGCTGGTGTTAAGTGTACACCACCATACTCAGCTTTTTTTTCTTTTTAATATAAGCTATGAAAAAATCAACCAGTCAGCAAAACCTTATGGATCTCCAACTTAATGTAGGCAGCTATGTGCATTTCAGAAATGAGTATCAAAGGATACTTGGGTGATATTTAGAAATACAGGAACTATATGAAAAGGAATGAATGAGGGATCTACCCTCTTAGGGTTTGCTGCAGACTACAAACTCATATATAAGGAAACCAAACTGATTCACATAAAATGAGATAAGAACCAGAGCCACACTGTGAGGAAGATTCTAGAAAGACTTTGTGAAGGATGATGAGAAGGATTTTTCAATGGGTGCAGGGGAAAGGGAAGGACTTGTGAGGAGAAAAGAGCATAAGCAAAGGCCAGAGGAGAAACCTGGCACAAGGCCTATGTATGTGTGTGTCTGGAGGTGTGGGTACGTATGAGAGGTGAGAGACCTGAGGAGAATGGTCAGCATCTGCATGACCTAATTAGCAGCTCAGCCTGAGCAGGTTCCTACTGGAAAGGTGAGAATTTTCCCTTTTTCCTCGTAGGAACTACTGTCAATGACCCCTTGACCATTTTCACCCCAACCCATGTTAGCCACCCTGGCTTCATAGAGAACCAGGTCCAGAGGTATCTGTGAAACCAAAGCAATTGATTCCAGACCAACAGGACTATCCGTGCACTGCCCCACCGTGAGGCTCCCCAGCTGCATCCAGACAGAGTTGCATACGAGGAGTCCACCACTTGGTGAAAGGGGCAGCCACCAAAAGCCACAACTTCAAGAAACAGTGAGTGAGAGGCTGTGATATGGACAGAAAATGAGCACAGACATTTCTGAGTGGTATGGGGCAGGGGCCAATGGCCCAAGTGTCACGTGTGCCATCCTGGCTGATCCCAGAGAAGGCAGTTGGTCTACTTTAAGGATTTGTTTGATCAGTCACATAGAACTACTTTTTAAAAGAGCTATTTGCAAAGCAAGCAAAGCTCCCTACAAAACAAAAGATGAGTATACCACCCCCAGTAACTCTTTAAACCAAAGCAAACATGCAAGAAGCCATAGCAGTTGGTTGTGCTTTGCTCAGCTTTTACTTACTGCTTTGGTCACTTGGTTCCCAAGATCCCTGGTTGATTTCTTCCTGGGGACTAAGGTGAGAAAAAGCAACTGGTGATATCAAAGGACAGGGGATTCTAAGCAGGAAGTGAGTTAGGAGCACACAGCAATTCCACTGTTACATGATGACATCTTGGTTGATTTTAGGAAGGTCAAGGAGCTTGATTAGGCAAAAATCCCTGAGTCTGAAAAGTCTGGGCGCTTCAGCAAAAATGTGTCCCTTTATGTATATTTGAGAATTTTGTACTAATAGGTGGTAAATAATACTAAATACAGTCTTATAAGGATATTGTTGAAAGTAGAGGTCAAGCCATCATGGAAAGTCCAGGGCTTTTAAGACTTGTGACAGTGCAAGTGACTGAGATTTAATACAAACTGTCACAACAGTGGGGTCCCAGATCCTCCACAGAACTCCTCAACCCTTCCTTACCTTCCAGCCTCTAAGCTATGCCAACTCACCGAGTCATGTCTGCAGAAGAAAACTTTATGAAACCTGTCCTATGAAATTTACAGCCCTGCTTAGGGAATACTATGATACAGATAGGTATAGATATAGATGATATATAGATATAGCTCAAATAGTACAAGGGAGTATACAAATACTAAAAAATGAGTAGCATTTTGTAACTGCAGATTAAGCCAAGCATGGTGGCACATGCCTTTAATCCCAGCACGCAGGAGGCTGAGCCAGGAGAATCACTGAGAATTCAAGGCCAGCCTGGGATACATAGTGAATTCAAGGGTAGCCCAGAGTATGTACTGAGATTGTTTCAGAAAAGGAAAATTTCAGGAAGGAAGGAAAGAAGGAAGGAAGGAAGGAAGGAAGGAAGGAAGGAAGGAAGGAAGGAAGGAAAGGGAAAGGAAAGGAAAGGAAAGGAAAGGAAAGAAAAGGAAAGGAAAGGAAAAAAGAAATGAAGAGAAGAGAAAAGAAAAGATAAAAACAAAAGATTCAATAAATAAAACTGTAGACTACAGGTAGGGGACAGGCCACTGTGACTCAGAGCACACAGTGCACTATTACAAAGAAATCAAAATCACCAGCCTAACACCCAGTGCTTTCCATAACCAAGCTCTACCCTCCCTCAAAGCCTTATCTCCTGTGCCTCTATAGTCAAACCAGACTGCCCTAAGCTCACCTGGCTCCATGGCTGATGTTTTTGCCATTCAATATGACTGATCCTTTCTTCTCTGTCTCTCCAAATGCTAACCAAGTTCCAGGTATGCCTCTTTTTTCTCTTATTCCTCCAAAATCTTTGCAGCCCTTCCAGCTCCTGGCGATTTCACCCAACTTGCACACAGCTGTCACTGTTGTAGTCACTCCTCAGTGGTCACAGTCTAGGCTGGGTGTCTTGGGCAGCCATCAGCTGTCCCTACAATCAGATTATCCTCTCCTAAAGAGTTGTAGCCTTGAATGTCCTGCGGCCTATAGCAGGGGCCCTAAGCTATGGTAGACGATCAATACCTATTTGTGAAAAGAATGGCAATATAGGAAACTTTCTGATGCTTGACTGTGTCTCTGACTTTACTCCATTTGAAGGAATAAATATCATTTGCTGAGGATCTATCACGTGTGTTTGTCCAGGACTTTCTAAATATTATGTCACTTAAATGTGTCATTCTTTCTGAGAGGTAAGTATATCATCTTCAACTTGCATAGTAAGAGAGTGAGACTCAAAGAGGTTTCATGAAGTGCTTGCAGTCTGCTGGCAGTAATGAGAGAGAGGGAGAGGCGGCCAGGTGAGCCTGACCTGGAATGCGCTGGCCTCTGACTGTGCAGCCTCCCCCGAATGCCTGCTGGTGGGCAGCTTGCCAAGCTCTTCCTGGTGCTGTCTCATGCTCTTTACATGACCTACTTTTAATTTCCCATGCATGGTCCATCTCTTCAAGCCACCTGTGGAAGACCCACTGTAGGGTAGCTTGTCATCTGGATGGTATAAAGGGGAAACAAAGAAAGTCAAACCTGCTTCTGTTTCTTCAGAGGAGCTCAAGTCTTGGCCTTTGTCTTAGGTGTCTTTTCTGGCTTCTGGCCTCTGGTGTCGAGCCATCAGCCTTCTGATATGGACTCACATGGGTCACTGCAATGAGCTCCAGATCTTTGACTGGATCCTTCAGATCTCCAGTGTGAAGACAGACTGCACCCTTTGACATCTCACTCTGTAGGTGGTCATTGTAAACCAATCTTGTAAGTTCTTATATACTTGTATATCTTGTATTTTATTTGATCCTCTAATAAACACCAACTGGCCTTGAAATTGAGATCATCCTGCCTCAGCCTCTCAGAGTGCTGGGATTCCAAGTGTGCATCACACCCAGCTAAACATCCTCCATTACAGTTTAGAACTCACTTTGTGCAGCTGTACTTTTACACACCTAGCACTGTGTGCTTACACACAATGTGCCTACAGGAGCTTCACACCAACAGGACAAAGCTGCCTGTGCTAACACATTAGGGTGGCACATTGCCAGGCAATACGAACTATTCTTGCTAGTATAGTTTTCTGGGACCACTGTCTTGTACCCAGTCTATGGCTGACTGAAACATCATTATACAGTGCAAAACTTTGGATCTGAAGACAGAAACTGCTCCCTTCTGAAGGAATCCAAGGTGGGTCCAGCCTCATAAACATATAGAAATCAGATGCAGTCTCAAAAGGATGCAAGCTTAGGATCATCCAGGTCACCCAATGCAGGTCCTTAGAGGCCATCGTGTGGGCAATAGTCTAAGGAGCAATTTATTTTGTGGCATGGTCTTGAGAGTTTTAATTCTTGTATTCCTAGTTCCTAGCAGGGAGCCTAAGATATGGTAGACACTTATCATGTTTGTAAATACTCACCATTCTCTTTTCTTTTTCTCTTTTTCTCATGCATCTTTCTCTTTGTCTTTCTCCTTTCCCATTTCTTTGTGGGACCTGCTGAGGCCCTCATTATGAGAGGTGGAAGAGTACCTTTTCCTCTACCATAGCCCTCCCAGTGCTCTGCTCCAGGGATTACATGAATGGCCTTCATGCAATATTGAATTGTAAATTCTATTCATTACAAACTGATGGTTAGCCAGGTGTGTTGGCATACACTTGCGAGGCTGAGGCAAGAGGATCAATGAAAGTTTGAGGCCAGCCTGGGCTACATAATGAGTTCAAAGCCATCCTGAACTATGTAGCAAGACCTTGTCTCAAAAATCAAACAAAACAAAAACTAGTCATTTTCTTGTCTGGATGTCTGGGATGATAGACATCTCTTGGGTAACTGGCCTTCCTCCTATTCCCTCTTCTTACCTTCATTTTTCCTCTCATTTCTTTCTTGGACTCAATGATCTCGGTCCCTTGTAGTTTAGTTGCTGATCCCACACTGAGAAGCCTGGCTCTTGGAGCCATTCCTTGGGAAATCCTCCTGTTCCTGTGTCAGGCTTTCTGAAGGGGCTTTACAACTGCTGCTGCTTGCCCCTCTTGCCTGCACCCCACCCTCCTGCTCTGTACTGGCCCAAAGATCAAGAGTCCTACCCAAACTCTGTCCCCTGGAACTGCACACAGGGCTGTGTGGTGACCTTTGGGCCATGCATCCCACCACCATCTCCCTGGAAAATGATGCATTCTGTTCTCCAGTTGGTGCTAAATTAGGGAAACCTGGGAAATTGAGACAATAAAGAACAATATAGAAGCATAATCTTGGTACCCTTGGAGAAACAAAGCTCCTGCATCCAGTTCTGCTTTGTTTTGTTTTGATTTAGCTTTTGTTTCGCAGCACTCCTGTTGAGTCATTTTGTTTTCTTTAGCATCAAAACATATACCCACATAGTTTTGAGCCTGGTCCCAGTGGTCAGATAACAGTTTCATGCTCTGTCTCAGAGGAATTTCTCTAGTAAAGGGGTGGAGACTTTCAGAGGGACAGTGGAAAGCTGGAAATCATTCCTCTGTGTCCACTTTCTACTCCCAGTTTCCTGCCTCACATGTCTCATCTGGAAAACCTGTCCCTCATTTTACAGGTATTTGATCCACCTGCCTTCCTGCTGTGTGTGTGTGTGTGTGTGTGTCTTTCTGTGTGTGTGTGTGTGTGTGTGTGTCTTTCTGTCTGTGTGTGTGTGTCTGTGTGTGTGTGTGTCTGTCTGTGTGTCTGTCTGTGTGTGTGTGTCTGTGTGTCTGTGTGTGTGTGTGTGTGTGTCTGTCTGTGTGTCTGTGTGTGTGTGTGTGGTAGTGGTAGTAATGGTGGTGGATGGTGCTCATGAGGGAAGATATTAATATTCTCAATGACAATTCGATATTAATGCTCAGATAAGAACATAGTCTTAGGCAAATAACTATTCCTAAACTGTTGGTCACTGCTTTGGAAAAATTTTTAATAGGAAATATTCAAAAGAATGCCCATGGATGCAACAGGATATAAAATGGTAGCTATCATATCTTATAGGCAGAGATAGAGACAAGCAATGAACACAGAGCAAAGCAAATATACCAAATTATCAGGGGAGATTTTCTCCAATTATGGAATTTTGTACGATCTTTGCCTTCTTTGTCCCATCCAAGTCTTTTATTATGAGCAAATATGACTCTGGTAACAGTGAGTGGGAGACATTAATGTTTTAATTGGCTTTTCAAATGGGATCACTCTGCCTCACTCACCATCTCAGTAGGAAGCCTGGATGAAAGCAGAATGACTTGAGTTCAAAGGACCTCAGATCCTCCTACCCAGAGCATGAGCTCGTCATGTTGTCCTGAACTGTCCAGTTAAGGCCATTACCCTTATCTGAGGGCAGAGGTGAATTGAAAGCCCAGGGGAGGTGGCCTTCAGGAACCAAGCTCAAAACAAGCCTCAAGATAGTTCTCAGGGCCACCAGAATTGGTTCCAAAGAGGTTCAAGGAGCAGGAGAAAAACAAAACAAAGGAGCCCAGAAGTGAGTTTCTAATAAAGAATGCCCCATTCAGGAGCTGGCAGGACCTCTGTAAAAGAGAATGATTAGAAAAAACTGAGGAGTGGAAGCAAGGTACAGCTGAAGGTCAGCTCCTCCTCAGCTCAGATCCCTCTACTCTTCTGTCAGATGTTTTCAGCTGCCTTGTGTCTCTCTTATCTCTCTTACTCAAAACCTCCAACTCCACCTTTAACCCAATTTAATTGCATCATCCTCAACTGAACTTGTTTGCCCAGAGCCTGCAGCTACTGTTGCCTTGGTGATAGTCACACCCCAATTTTGGGAGCGGGAAGGAGCTTGTGAGGTCAGGAGGAAGTGAAGAGTGGAACAGGGTGGGGGAAGGACAGAAAAGCAAAGTTTAGAGCAGACTTTGCAGAGCCTCAGAGAGCACATCCCATACCACCCCACACCTATGCTGCCACTGGCCTGCTGGTCTTTGAGCCACTCTTGGTGCAGGGCTCTGAGGTTTATGTCCAAGAAGAGAAACTGACAAGGCATAGGGAAGTGAAAGGTAGGTGCAGAAGTGTTATAGTGATTCCTACAAGGAGAAATGTGCACTTCTGCATTCATGTAGCTGGAGCCTCTTGAAGCAAAAACCCACTGGCGTCTGTTCTTCAGATACTAACACCAGATAGACCTCTTGTAGAAGTTTAATGTGCACATCTAACATCTGTGTGTGTGTGTGTGTGTGTGTGTGTGTGTGTGTGTGTGTGTAGTTAGAGGTAGGGTAGTAGGGACTGGAGATGGGGAGGGGAGGAGTCTTCCTCGGAAATGAGAGGATTAACTTTATCATTCTGAATTCCTGGTGAGAAAAAAACAGATAAAAAATTCAAAAGACAATATTAAGGTTTTGGAGATTTTGATCAGATCTTCTTATAGCTGTATATGACAGAATATTTTCTTCAGTCCTCCTTGTTACTAATTTTTGTATTGGAAAATTGACCTCTTTTTGACACAAATATCTGTGTTCTTGAGAAATACAGCCTATCACATATAATTTTCACAGCAATGACACTTGGCCAAGCAGTTGATCACCTGTAAAGAAGAGACGTTAGTTCCTCCTTCACGTGGTGATTCTGAGCAATACCGAGAAGTACATGTCTGGCCCTGAAACAGAGCCTGGTTTGTTGCTGGCACTCAGCAAGAGAGGACTCTATGGCTAGGTCATAAGGCTGGACCTGCCACATGATTCCACTTCAAGTACAGGCGCTCTGGGAGTGACAGTGATGACCCATGCGTTAGAGCAGGGGAGGGAACTGGATATGACCTACAAGCCAAGTCCTACCCACTGCCCTTTGGTCCAAGGGCTGAAAGTGGTTTCCACACTAATAGAGTTGGGGGAGTGGCTCATGCCATGTGGGAAGTATATGAGATTCAGGCTGCAGAGTTCAAAAATAAAGGTTTCTGGAATACAGTCACTCTCACCCATTTGTGCACCTTCTATGGCTGCTTTTGTGTGTAATGGAAATATGGGACCAACAAAGCCCAAAATACCCCCTGCCTTTGTAGGAAAAGTTGTTCAATCTTGTATTGGAGGAACTATGGCCCAATACCAGCCCTGCCTCCCACCTCCTAAATAAAGACAATACCTTTCTCCATCACCAGAAAATCCTTGCCAGCACACACATCCACCACTTGGCTCATTCCCCTCCGTGTTAACAGCAGCTGGCCTACACTTTGGAAAGTGTAAGGCAAGATTATGCTATGAAGCATGACTGCTATTTTCTGAGCAAGCACTTGGGGGTGGTGCAATTCCAGTCACCCCTATTGAAAAAGCTCTTTGTTCTCCAGCCCTTGATCTTCCATTCTCATTACTATTTCTCAGGGCCTGCTGTGTCTTTTTTTAAGCTGGTTCTCTGGGAAAAACATGAGCTGGACTTTATCTATACCTTTAATCTGTTGACTGGGAAGGGGTCAGAAAGAAGAGCATGAGGGAAAACATTAAAATATATAGATACTGAGTGCTTCCTATGTGCCAGGCACGGTGGAAATTACAATAATGAGTATGTAAAAGTCCCTAGAAGAGAGGCAAACACAAAAGCAAATAGTTATGCAACACTACAGTGGCTGCTATAATAAAGGAGTGCACAGAACAATGAAGCTCCCTGGGAGACTAAAGTTGAAAGACCACAAATTCAAGCTCAGGAGGCTTTTAAGACTAGGGAAGCTGGGTAGGTGAGGTCTTCATTCTCTGGTACAGGAAAAAACCAAGAGCCAAAACAAAGAGGCTGGCCATATATGCATGTTCAAGCAGAAGGGGTGTGCTCAAATAGACTCCTGGAAATAAGCTGGAACTACAATGAGAATGACCCTCTACACATAGCCAGGAGAAGGGGTCCTCTACCTTGAAAGTGGTAGGAAGTCTAGGTAGATGCTTAACAAACAGAATCACACACTTTCAGGGTGAGCACTGGTAGTGTTTTAGTTACTTTTCTCTCACTGCTGAGGCACAATATTTAATTCCCAAAATTAAGGAAGGAAAAGTTTATGTAGTTCACAGTTTGTGCAGATTTCAGTCCATAATCAGCTGGCTCCAAGACAGGGTGGCTCATGGCAGAGAGCAACAGTTCATGGCAGTGGAAAACAGCAAAAGCAAGAGGAACAAGCATGGAGAAGAGACTCTCTCTGTCCCTTATATTATACATAGGCCACACCCACCCTACGGTGGGTACAACACTCACACCCATAACCCCAGCATTGGACCATGAATCAATCACAAATTCTAGAAGCCTGCCCCCATGACTGCATGAGGCTTTGGGAACATTTAGGCACAAACTATAAGAGGTAGCAACATGGAGAGATGCATCAACATGCAGAAAAAATGTATGGATTAAAAAAACAGAAACAGGCCATTAGTGAGGGCAAATGGTGGTAGGAAGAACAATCCCGGATACACATTTAATAGGACTTCACAGCATATAGAACTCTTCAGTGAAAAAGAGGCAAAAGTTCAAGGATGTACCCCAGGTTTCTGGTGTGGTCACCTGGACAGATGTTGGTGCTATTAATGGAGACAGAAAATGAGGGAGGAGTAGAAGTTAGGTTATAGATGAAGATGATACTTAGGAATAATTAATTTGTAGACTATGGCACAGTTTTACGCCATCCAGGTAAAGAAATCCAGTAGGCAATTACTGATATTTTGGGTCTGGAGCATAGAGGATGGAGAACCTCAAAATATACATTTAAGAATGATCAATACAGTAAAATAGGAGAATTAGGATCTATTGTTCCATAGCACAGTGGAATGACTGTTGTTAATAATTTATTGTGCATCTCAAAATAGCTAGTAGGAGGATTGTAAATGTTTCTAATGTTAAAAAAAATGAACCCAGGTATGATGGCTCATGCTTTTAATCTGAGCACTCTGGCAAAGTGAGGCAGGAAGATTATAAATCTGAGTCCAGACTGGGACTTTGAGCAATTTAAGGGGCTAGGAATGTAGCTCAGTGTGAAGGCTCTGAGTTCAATCCCCAGTATAGAAAAAGAAAAGAAGAGAAGAGAGGAGAGGGGAAGAAGAAAGGATATTTGATGTAATGAGTAGGCCCATTACCTCAATCGGATCATTGTATGTACATGTTGAAATATTACACTGTACTCTATGAATATGTACATTAATTATGTAAATTAAGAAACAAATCATCAGCAAATGATGTACAGGAATAGGACACAACACCCTGCAAAAATGTAGAAGAAAAAAATTACAATTATACTAGCATTTAATGGGGTGCAAAGCAAGAGAAGCCAACTAAACATAGCCCAAAATTAAAAGTCCACAAAGTCATGGAAAATTTCTACTTGAGAGGAAATCAGAAGAATGAAATCCAAACAGCAAAACTTCCTCCAATCATGGGTTTCCATAAGGCCCACTTGGAATTCTGTAAAAGGACAAATACCCCCACAGAGAGTTCCACAATCCATGGGTCTGTCTCTAGAAGACAAGATTCATGAGTTGGACAGCAGGTGTTTAAAGCACAGACAACTGGTATTGGTGAGAATCAAAGAGAATTACAGGTGCGCAAAGGGGAGTCATTGCCCAAGCAGAGCAGGATGTGGAGGAACAGTAGGAACAAAAGGGAAATGTGCAAGGCCTTTGAGTCAGTGGGCTTGCAGAGCTAGAAACAGGGAGCAGAGAACACTTTCAAGAAGTAGCATTTCTACAACTGTTCCCTTTCTCTCCCTCTCTTCTCTCTCTCTCTCTCTCTCTCTCTCTCTCTCACACACACACACACACACACACACACACAAAACACTGCTTTCATTCATTGTGTGCTGTATTCTGGAAAGAAGTGTTTTGTTTTGTTTTGTTTTGTTATTTAATAACTCTTCTAGGCGACATTTGTCTTATCACAGAATTGCAACTGGTTCTTAAGGGACCCATGATTTGCAGGAGATTTCTTCTTCCAGAATAAGTATTTTGGTCCAGAGGAGGACTCTGGTGGGTCCATGTGAAGACTCAGCTTCCCTCCCAAGTTGATGGCAGGTACCAGAAAAGATGGTGAAAGGGCAGCCACACTCTCAGATTTACTTCTAAGACCAAGTTCCTGTTTTTGCTTAACTCTACACAAAGAGCAGAGAAATTAGGATGTGCTACTTTCTACCTGGGACATTATTCTCCCATTCTATCTAGCAACACTGAACTCATCTCATGTTCAGCATTAGGTTCTTTGTGGCAATTCTGCAAGCCCCTCCATCAGACTGTCCCTTACCTTGTACCTTTATTCCTGGTGGAGGTTGCTTGAGGTCTGTGTCTCTTGTCAGAAATGTAAGCACTTATCAGGGCAGGAAGCTGGGCTGGCCTTTCCATACTATGGTGACTGACTGCTGAGTAGAGAAAATGACTAGTGTGTTTCTATATTCAATTGTTGATTCATGCACTCAACTTGTAAGCAGCAGAAAGTATGATATACAGAAAAGCTCCTTGGAAAATATAAGATAAGATAAAAATATTTGGAAAGTTTTCTGCAGAAAAAGAAAATTTAATGTAAAGCTAGTCAACTTTTATAAAAAACAAAACTTCAAATATTTTTATAAAGCATTGCCTTTATAATAAAGGATATTAGTACACATTACAAGAAATCAAGCAAGTTCTTTCTTTCTTTTTTTAGTATGCAAATATTGGGGACTGCAAATTCACAATGGCTAATTTTGCATACTTCCCTATGGGATAAAAGGGAGGTTTGGGATTATTGGTACCACCCATTTTAGATTTCTGATTGACTTTTCTAAGCATAAGATCATCTACTCCTTCTTGAGTCATCCCAGGATTATGCTCTAAGACAAGATCCTTCTTAGCATAAAATCATTTATATCTTGAGTCATCTCAGGATTCTACTCCAGGACAAGATCCTTCTTAGCATAAAATCATTTATATCTTGAGTCATCTCAGGATTCTACTCCAGGACAAGATCCTTCTTAGCATATAGTCATCTACACCCTCTTGAGTCTGAGTCTCCTGAAGGATTGTAACCCTTTACAAGCCCCACTTATCACTGAACACACCTAATAAATAGTGGCTGCTTTGGGAGCAGAGGGAGTCTGATCCAGAGACATTGACTTCCCAGCCATTATGCAGTACTATACTTATCTCTGTTTTTTATTTTTCTCACTGTATTCTTAAGACTGACAATCAAGACTCTTGGTTGGGCTCCTGAAATACAATCAAACCCAAGGGTGTTCTACCACCAACCAGTCCTTTTCACTTTTTATTTTATTGCAGTACCTCAAGAAGTTGCTCAAGTTGATTTCAAAACTGTGCTCCTTCTGCCTCAGCCTCCTGAGTAACTAAAAATACAGGTGTGTACCGCAGTGCCCACCTCAAGCAAGTTTCTTGTTTACTTATTAGGTCATTATTTTAATAATACAATCATTCATCATATTAATATATTAATCAATAATATGCATATGATATTAGATACATCTTTACAAAAGAACTAGGGGCTAGGCTAAATAAGTGACAACTTCTCATCCCCAACGAATTGAAGAGGTAGGATTCTGCAACAGACTCAAAACCCAAAAGGCAGCTAACCGTGGAAGACATATCTGAAAAGCAGTCATTTCCTAAGAGTTCTAAATGCTACCAATAAAGCTACCTGCCAGAAGAAATTTATAAGCGTCAATCTAAGAATTAAACTTTAAAAACAATGAGAAGGCACTTAATTGAGATGCAAACCTAGACTTCCAGCAAACCTAGACTTCCAGCACACCTAGGAGAGGCCCAGGAAGCAATGAAGTGGAACAATTCAAAACCTACCCATCTGGACTCTCTGAAGTGATCATAGTGGAAGTAACAAAGCAGATGAATGAGGCTTTAAAAAAATCAAATCAGAAATAATTTCTCTGATCACTTACAGAAATGATGACCATAATGAAAGACATGGTTAGTGATCCTAGAGCAGATACAGATCAAAAAAAAAAAAAATAGAGGAGCTTAGGAAAATATTGGAAACCAAGAATACCCAACATAGGAAAAAGAAATGGAATCCATGAAACAGATTTAAACAGATATCAAGGAGATTAAAAATTCCATTGAAAGCATACAGAGCAGAATGAGCCAATGTGAGGACAGAATATCAGAATTAGAAGATCAAATTGTGGCTAGCAATCATGAAAAAGAACTATTTCTTAAAAATAGAAAGGGACTATGAAAAATCAATCCAACAGCTGCTAGGTGATGCAAAGAATGGTAACATAAGATCAACTGAAGTCAATGAAAAAGCAGGAGGCAGCACAAACAACATAAAAAATCTGTTCATAGAAGTAATGGCAGAAAGCTTTGCAAGCATGGAAGAAGAATTTGACATACAAATAAATGAGACACATAGGGTTCCAATTAACCATGATCAAAAGAGAAAATCTACAGCAAGATATCTAATAGTCAAGATTCCAGAAATGCAGCACAAAAACAGAATATTAAAAGCTGCTAGAGAAAAGAAATAAATCACTTTTAAAGGAAAGCCCATCAGGATCACATCAAACTTATCACACAAACACTGAAGTCAAAGAGAGCTGGAGTGAAATATTTTACATCCAAAAAGAAGACAACCACCGACCTGGATTGATACATTCCACAAAACTATCTTTTAAAATTGATGGAGAAATAAGATACTTCCACAACAAAGAAATCTAAAGAAATTCATGACCAACAAATCAGAACTCAGAAATATTCTGAAGAACATTCTAGAAAGAGATAATAAGTATTACAATTCCATGAACTGCAGCAGAATGAAATCATCAGGCAAGGCAAGTAGTTAAACAGAGAGGGAAAAAAAGAGAACCAATAACAGGAAAGTAACGTAACAAGGATAAGTCAATACATATCAGTTATAAGCATCAGTGTAAATTGTCTCCATTTACCAATCAAAAGAAATAGACTGGCCGAATGGATTAAGAAACAAGATTCAACAATATGCTGCATACAAGAAATACATTTAATTCATGACTGAAAGTCAAAGGATGAAAAAATAAAACTCCATGTGACAGGAACCTGGAAAAAAGTAGGGGTAGCTATTCTACTTGCAGACAAAGGGAATTTTAAGCCAAGACTGATTAGACTCATCATTATATCTTTGAACCCAAAGAGATTCTAGTTTGTCTAGCTCTATTCTTCTTATTCTCTGGAACTACATAAAATTTGCTAGGTCCCATAAATCACTGATATTTCACAGAGATTTTAACCTTCCTACAGAATATCTAAATACGTCCAATCAGTAAGCAATGATCTAGAAAGTACAATTCTACAAACACAAATCTAAGAAACCATACTGTTATCAACTTCTATTGTCAATGGAAATTGCAACTCAAACATCCCATTAACTAACGTTTTTCCTGAAATTTTATTGAATTGATCATATCTTTGAATTACACTTCATACATTTTTATAAATATGCAAAAGCATGAAGTTGCTATCCAGACTTCTCAACACAAACCTTCAAGTCAGGAAAAGCTTGGAGTAAAGTATTTTAAGTCCTGAAAGAAAACAACTTCCAATCCAAATTAATGTACCCTGCAAAACTATTTTTCAAAATTAATGGAGAAATAAGATATTTTCATCACAAAGAACAACTGAAAAAATTCATGACCACCAAAATAACACTACAAAGAGTACTGAAAGACATAATAGATAGAGATAAAAATGACCACAATTCCCAGAACAACAACAGAAAGAAACCATTAGGTGGGACAAGGAATTAAATATGTACACCTCAGATGACTCCCTCAGCCCCATTTTAATCAAGCTCCACTAGACCTCCATCCACAATAACCAAGATCCTGACTTCTTTCACCACAGATTAGTTTTTCCTGTTCTTAACCAGGAGTGGTGGTGTGTTGTTATAATCCCAGAACTCAGGAGGCTGAGGCAGGAGGGTCACCATGAATTCAAGTACAGCCTGAGCTATCTAGCAAGTTTTAGACTAGCCTAGACTAAATAGCAAGGCCCTGTCTCAAAAAAAAAAAAAGCTTACTGTTCTTAAATTTCATATACATGCAATTATATAGTTTGTCCTCCTCTCTTGTATCTATTTTTTTTAATGTGGTACTGAAGGCTTCATACTAAGGTACATTGCCAACCCTTTTATAAATGTAATTTATTCTTTATTTTGAGAAAGAGTCTCACTAAATTACTAAGTGACTAGGTTAGGCTGGAACTTGAGATCCTCCTGCCTCAATCTCCCAGGGTGCTAGAATTATGGGCCTGCTTTACTATCCCCAGCTTCTGTCTGGTTATTTTTGTTCGACTTTGTGTGGGTGTAATTCATATATGCTTTGGTACATAATAATAGTTTGTCCTTTTTTCCATTGTTGTATAGTTTCCATTGACTGTATCTGCCACATATATATTTCTCCATTCTACTTTTGTTGGGCATCTTAATTATTTCTGACTTGGCATTGTTAGGGTAGGATTGCTGTGAGGAGTTTTGTATTTTGGTGCATATATATATACACACATTCTGTTGTGTGAGCTCACTAGGTCATAGGATAAACTATTTTCCAATGCAGTTTTACTAATCTATTATACTAATTTACCTACCCACCAGGAGACTGTGAGGGTTCTAGTTGCTCTCCAACATTTGATGTTGTAAGTTTTCATTGAATGTATGTTTTTTTTTTTTTTTTAGCTTTTCCAGTGTAGAGGTACTTGGTGTAGTTTTCATTTTAATTTCTTTGATGAATAATGAAGTAAGTCATCATTTCTCATGTTTATTAGCCATCTGGATATCTGGATATCCTCTTTTATGATAGAATTCACAGTAAAAAAAAATCTAAAAAATCTTCATCACTTTGGAATGGGTAAGGATACTAAATAGAAACACACACACACACACACACAACTATTTAAACGGAAAAAGTTAAAGTGGGGTGTTATGTCCAAATAATTGTTAGCATTTGTAATGCTTTACAATAAAGAAAATTCAATACAAGTCTTTTGCTCGATATTACATTTCTTTTACTGATTTTTGTTTTGCTTTGTTTTGTTTTTGAGACAGGGTCTCACTATATAAGCTAGGCTAGCCTTGAACTCAGTGTGGCCCAGGCTGGCCTTGAGTCTCAGTGACCATCCTGCCTCTGTCTGTTGAGTGCTGGGATTACAGGGGTATACCACCAGCCCGGGCTCACTAAAATATTTTTATTGTATTTGGGTTTTTTGTCTGAGCCTTCAATAAAGATAGTTCTTTTGATGCAATTTCATTGTTTCATACCTTTGCATGATGATTTACATAAATAAAATTGTAAATCAGACATACCCAAGTCTTCTGAGCCGTAGTTTATCCTAGTTTGAGTTTGGAAAGTTTAGTCACCACCATTACTTGATCTAGTCCAGCTCCCCCCCAGCTGAGCCCTTATGTAATGAGTGAACCCCTATTCTCAGGACCCAAAAGCTCCAACAAAAACACAAAAGCAAAGTTTACAGCCTCTGCTTTAGTGATCAGGCGGAAACCATGGCTCAGAAAGAGCCCCATCCACAGGCCTTTGGAAAACTCTGAACCTCACCTTTCTTCAGGTCTCTTGGGTCTCCCCCAAAAGCTCACTTCCCCCTGATCTGCATATAAGCTTCTCTCCTTCGCACCAACACATGCTCAGAAAGCCCCCAAGATACCCACCGTGGACAGAGGCGGTGAATAAACAGGAACTGCACTCAGCAAGGAGAAAGGAGATGAAGAAGGAGACAGACCAGGGCTGGCCGCTCTAATTCTGGAAACAACAACCATGGCCCAGCTGAGAAATCCAAATATCCTTTTTCTCTTCTCCCACTCTAATTAAGAAGTTTATTACAGTTCACCAAATCTTTGTGAATGGCAGAGACTCGCAGTGGCAAAGCTAGCGTTGAAGGAAGGAAGAGATGTGGACGCAGATGTCTCCAGCGTGCTGGTACTCAGGACTGAGCAAATCACTGCTCACAGTCTGCTACAGATCAGTAACAGCAAAATAACGACAAGGTTTTAGTTTCCTTGTTTTTTGTCTTTTGTGGCAAGGTAGTTCACCCTGGCCTTGAGCTTGCTATGTAGCCCAAGGTGGCCTCCAACTGGTGATCCTCTTGCCTCAGCCCTCCAAGGGCTGGGATTTCCGGCGTGCACCACAACCACCTCTTTATTTTTTATTTTGAGATAAGTTTGCACTACATTGCCCAAAGCAGGCTCTGTTAGTTTTCTGGCACAACAGAGAAGCAAGAGGTACAAAACAAAAAGAACAGGCTTATTGAGAACATGAAAAGGAGCACACAACTCATGGCGGTTGGGCTGTCTCCTTCCATCAGATACAGAGAGGCAGAGGGTTATATGACCTCTGATTGGAAGTGGCACATGGGGCAGACATTGATGACATGTGAAGAACTGATTGGAATTTTTTTTTCGGGCAAACAGGAAAGGGAGTTGCAATTAGGGCTGAAGAAGCAGGAAGTGGTAAGCATTCCTGATTTGGCCTTCTGCCATGTCAGACCACCGCCATGACTGTATAGTAATGTATACTAGGGCAAGAACCTTTCTGGTTCAAGCTTACCTCCTCCTGCTTTAGCCTCTTACAGTGCTCGGGTTAAGAGTGTGCGCCACCACATTCAGAAAGTCTTGGTTTCTAGAAAGACTTTGTCACTCTTCTGAGAGATCTTTGATCTTATGTAACTCACTTTAATAGCTTCACAGAACTTTTCAGTTTACATTTGCTTTGCTTGCTTTTTTAATGGTTTGTTTTTTCCTAGAAAGTATGTTTCAGAAACCTGGATCTTCTCTATCTTGTTCAACATCATTCTCAGTGTACAGCCATAGCAAGGAGCCAGCTGGAATAGGTACACTGTGTTTGTCAAATGACCAAAAGATAGAGAGGAAATCAAATGAGATAAGAAAAGAGTCAAAGCAAAACCAAGGCTTGGTAGTGGTGGTGGGGGGATCAACTCCAAGCCTCTTCTCACTCTCCCCGCCTCCCTGCATCAGGGCCCGACCCCAGGGATGGGGGGGGGGGGCTTCCCTTCAGAGTTTGTTAAACTTTCCACACTGAGGAAAACTCTCTTTCACTGAAGTATGACCCTGGATCCCCAAGACTGAGGAGATAAACCCAGCTAATGAGCTACCTAACAAAGTTTGTACTTCACCCCAGTCTGCAGTTTTAGTTCCTTTCTGTCTCTGCGGGCCTTTAAAGATGAGCCCGGAAAGGAAACTCTTCAGGGCTTTTCCAGGCCTTTTGGTGATTGCCCTTCCCCGCCACGTGGATTCTCCTTCGCGGACCTCGCCCTCCACACGCACAGAAAGACGTGGGACTGGAAGTGCCAGGGACGCCCCGCCCCTCTGCTCCCGGATTCACCCGGCAGGGAGTGCCGCGGCTGCGCTGGGTGAGCCCAGGTCCGCCACCTTCTGCCTTGTTTTCTTGATTCTCTGCTGTGTCAGGACAGTGCTAGAAAAGCTGCTGATGTCACCTCCCGGGCTCAGGAGAGCTCCTGGCTGCTGTCTCTGCCTCCTCCCGCCTGCGCATCGTCTCACCGACTTGCGCTGGGTCGCTGGGGGATTTCTTGCTGGTGGTAGAGGTGGTGGGGATGGTATCGAGTTTTGCTTTGTCTTTCTCCTAATTCACAGCAGATGGAACAAGGAAATGAAGAACACTTGACAATTCCAGAAGCCACTTATCTTAGGCAAATATCAAAGGGAAAGTAGAAGCTCATTCAGCAAACAAGTATTTAAAATGCAGTTTGAGGAGAGTTAATGATGACCTAGATTAATGTTGTCCAACAAATACAACGTGAACCATGTATGTAATTTAAAATCTCTAAACCAGGCCTGCTGATGCAGGCCTAATCCCAGCTAGGAAGCTGAAGCAGGATTGCAATTCCAGCCCAGCCTGGGCAATGTATTGACTTAGTGACACCCCATCTGAAAGATAAAAATAACAAAGGGATGGGTACGTAACCCAGAGCGAAGGCCCTTGGTTCAGTCCCTAGGACTATAATCAATCAGTCTACTAAAATCTGTAGTAGCCACATTAAAATGTGACATCTTTACTCTTTTTATGCTAAGTGTATTTTACTTTTTTTTTTTTTTTTTTTTTTTTGAGATAGGATCTTGCTATGTAGTCCAGGCTGGCCTTGAACTCACTAAGAGCTCAGACTGGCCTCAAACTTATGGTCATCCTCCTGCCTCAGCCTCCCAAGTGCTGGAATTACAGGTGTGCACCACCTGGCTTATTCTTCCAGCACATCTCAGTTCAAACTAGTCAATTTCCAATTCTTGATAGCTGTATGCGGCTCTAGTGGCTACAGTACCTGGCAGCACAGATCACCTGGAAATATTTCTTACCATCATACTTGTACGAATATGCTAAGTAATTAGTAAGCAACTTAATAAGATAATTTCAGATGACTCTAGATACTAGAGAAGGTATAAAAGTAATGAGGTAGGAATGGGGGGAAGGAGGGGAATGTGACTTTTTTGGTGTGGCATCCGACAACATGTACCGCCACTCTAGATGCTGAGGAAGCCATGAGGAGAACGGAACACTGAAACAGACAGCTGGGAAGTAGAAGTGGATCAGGCCTGTGAAGAAACAGGGGAGAGCCTCCCAGGCAGAGCAGGAGTAAGAGCCAGAGCCCAAGGCACCGAAATGCCTGGCAGGGCTGCAGTGGAGACCCTGTGCCTGGAGCCCTGAGGCTGGGAGAGGAAGGAGCAGATGCGGAAGAGGTCAGCAGGAGCCAGAAAGTCCTGGGCTTCAGCATTCTAGCATCGATGATGTGGTCTTGTTCATATAAATGGGTCTCTGTGTTCTGGGTGGAGACCTGACAAGAAGCCCAAAAGAGTTGGAGGAGGCATTCGTGTTGGCCAAGTGAGAGAGGGCTGAGAAGCGAATAACACTGGGACTCACTTTGAAGATAGGACTGATGGGTCCTGCTAACAAATGATAAGGGAAAAGAGGGAGAAATAAATCGCAGATGTCACCTTTGACTTTGGCTTGAGCACATGGATTTCTGTGTGCTTCAGTGCGCTGGGAGTCTCTCGGCTGCATATTTGTCGTCAGAAAACCAGCTTTCCTGGTTTGGGATGAGGATTTACCTCCAGAATTTCAAGCCAGCAGCTGTGTCCTGGCTCTCCTGCTGCCTGTGATTATGTTCTCCTGAAGTCTGTAAGGAATTCGCAAGCTCCCTTGCCAAGCTCCCATCGCTGAAAAGAATGTTTCTGTGCATTTGGGCCGAAAAAGTGCTGAGAAGTTGGCCCCCCTCAAATCAGTCACAGCACAGAACAGGTGAATCAGCCTAAGTTGACAGGCAAATTTGTCCCACTGATTGAGAGAAAGAACTGAAATATAGTCTAAGAGTGAATGTTGACCAAGGGCTTACACAAAACAAGGCTCCAGAAACCCAAGGCTATGTGCATGTTCTAGAAAAACAACCACAACAAAAGCCGCCCATCCAGTTTGAGACATAAACAAGAGCCTAGGAAAATTTCCCAACAGCACTTCCTTGTTTCCTCAGGCAAATGTAGAACTTTAAGGCACATTTCAGACAATGACTGGACTGTATATGAAAATTTGCACAAACATTTACATTGTGCAATGGTGTGTATGCGTAGGGTGAGGCATGGTTGTGAGCTGAAGCAGCCAGGCAGAATTTACAGAAAGACAGTAAATACCTGATTTGTACCCTTACCCTCTTGCTTCCCCGGGGCAAGAAGTAATAGGAGCCAGGCACTTAGCAACTACACTAAAATAAAATTTAAAAAAAAATTAATAGCAATTTTACTGTCAAGGAATAATACCGCTAAGAGAGAGCATTTCCTTTAAGACCTGAATGTAGGGGTTAGCATGCCTGAGTTTAAATCCTGGAATTAGCTGACTCACATTAACTGGGAAGAAGCCAGTTGATTTGGCTTCCCTCTCTTCCTAACATAAGCCTAGCCCTAGGGACCACTCAGGGACCACTGCTCCCTGGATTCAGGAGCTAGAAGGGTGCATCCTAAGGTGTTTCTGTCTGTGCTGTGAGACCTCAGCAATGAGCATAAAATCTGGCCCTGCCTCTCCATCGGTGTTAAATTGCTCCCCTGGAAGCCCACCTGGGTTTCTTTCTAGTTCAAACCCAGGTCCTTTCCTGACTTTTCTCCATGCCTTTGCCGCTCAACTGTGGTGGGCACATGACCTAAAGGTGAGCCCAAGGCAGCATTATTTCCAACAGGAGGATAGCATCACCTTACACCCACACCCACAAGGACTCAGAAGGGGGTGTCTCTGTCCATCAAGCCCAAAATATGAATGAATGGAAAGGGAAACAGAAGGAAAGGATGGGGTAAGATGAAAGTTTGTGGAAAAGAAAGCCAACAGCTTCATCCAAACCAAATTTTGATTTTTTTTTTTTTTTAAGACAAGGTCTTGCTCATGCTGGCCTTGAACTTACAATGTAGGCCAGGCTGGCCTCAAACCCATGGAGAGCCTCCTGTCTCAACTTCCCAGGTGCTGGGATTGCAGATGGGTACCACCTCCCTCCATTTTTCCTTTTTTCTTTCTTTCTTTTTTTTTAACCATTATATGATTTACCCTCCAAGTGATATCCATGGCCTTCAGAAACATCTATTTTTTTATATTTCATTTTTGTATTTTTATCTCTAAATTGTTGCACACATATTTAAACAATAAGCTATTTCTGTGAGAACTAGCCTCCCAGTCCCTGGAATTACCAAAGACAGAAAACACAGATCACCTTAATATAGGGGAATTAAACTCCCGACCTACTATGTCAGCAAGTTCATGTTCTCTAAAATCAAAGAATGAATTTTAGGAACAATGGAGGTTAAGAGTAGAATATATTTATTGAGAGAAAGCTTCTGTCGGAAGAGAGATAGAAGGGGTCCTGAGTGGGTTGCCAAGGACTCTGTCTTTTCCAGGGACTTTTATAGAGTAAAACCATGGGTTCAAAGTGGGGGAAGACTGAGAGCTCACAAAACAGATGAGCATAAGGTGGAACATAACAATAGCCAACAAAATCAATAGTTCAGGTAAAATTGATTCCATTAGGGACAAATGGGGAAGGGAGTCATGTGGAAAGCAAGCATTCTTACTTACAGAGCAGTGACTCTTTCCTAGGAGGATGGGAACTATTTAGGGTATCAATCCTCAAGATATGGGGGCATTTGTTTGGTCTTTTGTCTTGAGGCCTGGCCCACAGCAGGCGGCATCAGTCTCCCCCCTACTTGCCAGGTGTCTGCACTGGCTCCATTGAGGACCTAACCCTATCTCACTGCCTATAATATTTCTAACTAACTCAGCTGCCTGCAACAATCCCCCCTCTGAAGAAGCAACCCAAACTGCTGTAAGTGGTAATGGGCAGAAGACCCATCTAGCTGCTTCATGCTGAACAGGGTCGCAGTTTTTGAATGGCAGTCAGAGGTACTTCTGCAGAGATCCTATCTAGAGGCCCTCGATAGACACTGGGCATTTTCACCTTGGGTAGGCACACAGCTTTAAGTCTGGAGGCGATAAAGCCAAAGAAACAGTTAAGTATGGATGGGCCAAAGAGTAGAATTAATAAGACAATTATGAGTATAGTTAACAAAGATTTCCACCAAGAGGAACTAGTAATTGCTTTCCATAAGGAGGAGAAAGACAAGGTCCAGGGAATCTCAGAGTCTGACAACTTATTAATTTGTTGTCCAATGTCTTGAAGCTATTGAGACATTAGCAGAAGAATCAGGAATGTACCCATTCATGATAAGAACCTTACAGAGAATTGGAATAGATGGTCTTTACCTCAATATGATCAAGGCCATCTATGACAAATCAACAGCCAGTGTCAGATTAAACGGCCAAAAAACTGAAAGCCTTTACCTTAAAATCAGACACAAAACAAGGATGTCCATTATCACCACTCCTATTCAATATAGTACTGGAAATACTGGCCAGAGCAATTAGACAAGAGAGGGAAATAAAAGGAGTAAAGATAGGAAAAGAAGAAGTTAAATTATCATTATTTGCAGATGACATGATACTCTACATAGAAGACCCCCAAACCTCCATTGAAAGTCTCCTAGATATAATAAATAAATTCAGCAAAGCAGCTGGATACAAAGTCAATACTCAAAAATCAATAGCATTCTTATACACTAACAACAAAATCACTGAGAGATAAATAAGACAAGCCACACCCTTCACACTAGCATCCAAAAAAAATATGTAGGAATTAATCTAACGAAAGATGTAAAAGAGTTGTACAGGGAAAATAATAATACCCTGAAAAAAGAAATTGAAGAGAACCTCAGAAAATGGAAAGACATCCCTTGTTCATTGATAGGAAGAATAAATATTTTAAAAATGACCATTCTCTCAAAATTTTTATACACATTCAATGCAATCCCAATGAAAATACCACTCACATACCTCATAGATCTAGAGAAATCACTCCTAAAATTCGTCTGGAACCAGACAAGACCTAGAATAGCAAAGGCAATTCTAAGCAGCAAAGCCAAGGCAGGAGGCATCACAATCCCTGACTTGAAGTTATACTACAAAGCTACTGTAATAAAATCAACATGGTATTGGAATAAAAACAGACCTGAAGATCAATAGAATATATATATACAACTACAAACACACTCAACCATCTTATCTTTGATATAGGGTCCAAGCATGTTCACTGGAAGAACGACAGTCTCTTTAATAAATGGTGCTGGAAAAATTGGCTATCCATACACCAAAAACTAAAATTAGACCCATGCCTATCACCATGTACTAAACTAAAATCCAAATGGATCAAAGATCTAAATATTAAAACAGAAACACTAAATCTGTTGCAAGACAAAGTAGGTAAAAATCTTGAAGACATAGGGGTAGGTAGAGAATTCATGAACAAGAACCAAACTACATGGGAAATACTTCCCAGAATCAATAACTGGGATCATATCTTATTAAAGAGTTTCTTCATGTCCAAAGAAATCTCCAGCAGAGTGAAAAGAAAACCTACAAACCGGGAAAAAATCTTAGTGAACTGTCCCTCAGATAAGGGACTTCTGTCTAGAACTTATAAAAAATTTTTAAAAATCAGACCCCCAAAATTCAAAGACCCAATCCAAAAATGTGCATCCGAGATGAACACACAGTTCTCAGATAAAGAAATACGAATGGCAAATAAATACATGAAAAAATGTTCATCATCATTGGTCATTAGAGAAATGTGAATTAAAACCACACTGAGATACCATCTCACTCCAGAAAGAATGGCCAGAATCAACAAAACTACCAACAACAAATGCTAGAGAGGCTGTGGGGAAAAAGGAACTCTTCCGCACTGTTGGTGGGAGTGTACACTGGTGCAACCACTGTGGAGGTCAATCTGGAGATTCCTCAAAAAGCTGGGGATGGAGGTCCCATTTGACCCAGCTATCCCACTCTTAGGCATATTCCCAGAAGATCTCAAAACATCTAGCCACAGTGATTTATGCTCACCCATGTTTATAGTGGCACAATTTGTAATAGCCAGATCTTGGAAACAACCTAAGTGCCCATCAACCGAGGAATGGATAAAAAAAATTGTGGTACTTTTATACAATGAAATACTACTCAGCTATAAAGAATGATCACATTGAGATATTTATAAATAAATGGATGCATCTTAAATCTATACTCATAAGTGAAATAAATCAAACTCACATGTATAAATACCTTATAGTCTCCCTAGTGTAAGAAATGGTAAGAATATAGATTTTATGGAAATCATGGTTCACCACTATACTGCTTTGATGTCATGTCTTCATTTATTGGTTCAAATGGTTTTATTCTGTTTTGTTTGATCTTAATATATGTGATCATATGAATAGTTACTTTGAAGACAAGACAGTATGGTAGCCAGTGTTGATTTAATATCATCTTGCTCTGAAGTCCTACCATACTTTTGTTTTTCTATTACCATTGGTTCTATCATGTTGTGTGTTATTGGATTTTAATATATATGAGAGTAAGAACAAAATTTTTATGGAAAATGAGATAATATAGCAGCCATTGTTCATCTTTGGTTATATGGTTCAGAATGTCTTGGAATACTTCCATTCTCTTGAGTTGTTTATTCTACTTTGTTATGTTTGACATTATTGTGTGTAAAGCTAAGCTCACTATTTCAAAGAAAGAGACATTATGATAGCTACTGTTAATATCCAGTTGTCTTGTTGTGAAGCGCTGTGTTGCTTACATTGTTCCGTTCTGATCTGCTTAGTTCTGTCCTCTTTTGTTTTATTCTCTTTAAAATAAATTTAAAAATTTTTTTTTCTAAAAAAAAAAAGAATCAGGAATGTATACACAGCATTTAGTTTTTACAATTGCACAAGTGACCCCCTGTGCTGCTGTTAGAACATCTATGTCATCCGATTTTGAAGGACAGCCTATAAAAGATATGAGCATGTAACACTAGGAAAGCATACTTAGAATCAGTATAAATATTGACCTTTTGTCTCTTGCTAAGTTGTAAGGCTCTGGTCAGAGCTATGAGCTAGCTGAGCACTAGTTCCAGGTGTAAGTGAGGTGTTTTTGAGTATGGTGTGAAGTTACCATTGTATATCTTATCTTTTTTACTTTTCATGAAGGAGCTGCCATCACAGAAGAGAGTTAAATCTGGGTCAGTAAGTGGGATGTCTAATAAGTCTTTTTTGGCTGCATATGTATGAAGAATTATCTATCTAAGTCACTTAGATACCCTATAGGGTATTGAATAGATCCTAGATTTTGTATAGGTGCTCTCAAAGCCATGCCTCACCTCTCATCTACATATAAATTAAAATGGTATCCTGTGGGTAGGCTCAGGGTGGGGGACACTCAGAAGTAATTGTTTAAGCTTCTGGAAAGCTGCTTCTGAATCAGGTTCCCAGCATAAAATATGGGTATCTGCCTTTTGGGTCTCTTCTATAAGTTGATAGAAGGGTCATGCAATTTCCCCATATCTAGCCTTTGGGTCTCTTTGGATATAATGAGGCCTAAATATCTTACCTCAAGACAGAAAAGTTGTGCCCTAGATTTTGAGACCTTGTAACTTCTGTCTGCTAGAAAGTTTAGCAGAGCACATGTGCCTAGGCTACAGAGAGCTCTTCTGAGGGGGCACATAACAGTGTGTCATCTATATATTGTGAGATTGTGTCCTGGGAAAACTCAAAAACATGCCAAGTCATGGGAAAGCACTTGCCTAAAAAGATGTAGACTATCTCTGAACCCTTGGGGGAGCATGGTCCATGTTAATTAAGATGCTTGGTCCTGTGGGTTTATTGTTATTTTATCTTTAGTTGCCCATACTTTAGAATTTTTATCTCCACAAGAGGAAGGCAGCATACCTGACCTGGGTGCATATATATCACAGAATTTAAACATGATAAAATATCTCTTTCTAAGAGGGGAACTGGACTTTCAGGCATAATCAAAAATGAATATATAAAAAGGAAACCACCCTAGTTACAGCCCAAGGGTTGTGAAAAGTAGCAAATTACCTCCTTGCCAGTGACTCCTTTCACTGAGGTGTGGTGACTAGAAGGAAGGCCAAGATTGAAAAGAAGAACTGAGAAGCTTGTGCCAGTAACAAGCAATTGGCTGGTTTCCTCCCTCTAGAGTCATGATTACCCGGGGCTCCTCTGTGGAGATGACAGTCCAGCCAGAGGGAGAGGGCAGCGAGTGTCATGGGGCTCTTTAGTCCTGCTGGACCAACTGATAGAATGCGTCTGAACCCTGGGACCTTGGCCTCAGAGGGTAGTCCAACCGCCAATGATCACATTTGCAGTTGGGACATGGCCCAGGGGGCTTCTGAGTTCAATCCCTCTTAAGGTGACCTGGCTCGTGGCAGCAACAGCAGGTCTGCATTGTCTTTGAATTCTTCTTGGAGCCCAGAGAATCAGACCTAGGGTCTGTTTCTCTTGAGGCTGCGACTAAGGCAGCTGCTTGTTCTCAGTCTCTTTGTTTTCTCTCGTTGGCTTCCTCCTCATTATGGTTATAAAATACTGAGGAGGCAACTTTTACTAATGTATCAAGTGAACTATCTGGAGCAAAGGCTATCTTTTGTGACTTTTTTTCTAATGTCTAGAGTTGACTGAGTAATAAACATATCTTTAAGCAAAATCTGTCCCTCTATCAAATCAGGATCTATAGACACATGTTTTATTATTGCCTCTGATAAACGATCTAAGAAGTTAGAGGGGTTTTCACCTTTTTCCTGAGAAATGGCTGATAATTTAAAATAACTAGAAGGCTTGGTTTTTGTCCTTCTTAGACCTTCAAGAATACACACTTGAAAATGTCTCCTGTTGCAATCTCCTATATGGTTGGCAGGCCACTTGGGGTCTTGGATAGGAACTGCTTGTGTCCCAGTGGAAACTGGTGGTTCCCCTGGCTGCCTATCTTCTGATCTTCTGAAAGTAACAATATGATATTCATCTTCAAAGTCAATAACAGCTTGTAATGTTGCCTCTCTCTCACTATAAGTCAATGTCCAATTTAAGAGTAACATTACATCTTTTCAATCTAGCTCATAGGTCTGAGTAAATCCTCTAAAGACATCAATGTACTTATCAGGGTCATCTAAAAATTTTCCTAGTTCTAGCTTAATTTGCTTTAAGTCACTGAGAGAAAGAGACCTATGAATGTGAGTGGTTTCATAAGGATTATCATTACACCTGGAGCATAGATAAGAATTATCTTTTAATGCAAAGAAAATTTTAACATACTGTAGCTTTAACCCTTTTTCCTTTTTCTTACAATATGATTTTAGTTGTCAAAAGAACATCGTAATTACTTCCCTCAATATTTCACTTTGGCTCTAGGGGTAGGTAGGCCACACACTCCTGCAGAGAAATACCAATTGGCTTTTTCAACATGGAAGGGTCAAACATCTTCCAGTGCTTAGGATTGCATTCCAGAGGAGTAAGGAACTTTGGCATTGCATTGCCCATGACTGTAATATAGAAGCAAGGCATAACTATGAAACCTTTCTATGCCTGAGAATTGAATTCAGAATCTTTCACTGAGCTATGAATGATATTGAGCTATCTAATTATGCAAATAAAGGAGATAAAACAAGGTGTCCCTTTTTATTCCTATTTGCTAAATATTCCCTAGGTGTCCCTGGGTTGACACTGCTCCAGAGCCAGTGGATGCCTTCTGGAGAGAACAGAAGATAAATTCGGTCAGCCTATCCACCCTCGGCCTGACGCGCAATACTGTCTTCCCAGATAGCTCATGAACTTTGTTTCCATGAGGAATGCTTAAAGAAGGAACTATAACTTTGTAATAAATTACTTTGCTTATTGGAAGAGAGCATATGTTAAAAGGTGAGTTGTTTTTTTTCCTCCAGAGACAGGTAGAACCATTGACAGGAAGAGCCTCACCCCAAGCACTGGGCAAAGTAGTCTCCAGGCATTTGTCTCCCATTTAATTACCTATGTAACCTTTCCCAGTAAAAGGATAAGGCTATACTTTATTTAAATTTTTATATTTTTGAAGCTCACAGGTTAAAATTTGTAAATCACCTAGCAATCACATTTTATCAGCTGGTAAAGGCTCAGAAAAGGAAAAGGCTATTTACTCTTAATTAACGTATGTAAGGCACAAATATAAATCCTTTCCTACTACCTGCTGTGAAGTGTGAACAACTGTTGTAAACTACCTCAATCTAATCTCTGAAGGTGGGGGAAGGTAGTCTAAGTGATCTGAAAATCCATTGAAAGTTTAGAAATAAAGATGATAGAAAAGTGGAGATTTTCAGTGGTCATGAGCAAATGTTTACTGAGGAACTTTTGGGTGTCCACCAGAGAGTTGCCCGGGCCAGGAACCCTCAGTTCTCAGTTTTTATTGGCTCAGATAACCAGAGATCAGTCTCCAGAAAGGAGTCCAGCTGTCTGTTTGGTCAGCATTCTATTGACTCCATTGGCCACTGGCTTCAATGGGGATTCACGAAACAGATGCTGGGGAACCTGTCCTCTGCTTTTGAGGGTGGCCCCTGCTATAAGAGTGATTAATTGGCTGGCAGAGTAACTACTGTTTGTCAAAATTTTATAAGGGATAGTAAAAAGCCTGAGCAAGATCATTATCTACTGCTCTTGAATTTACAATAAAGGTTCTAAAGTCCACAACTTAGAGATTGGAAAGTCTCCTTATTCTAACGTGTTTAGGTCCCATATATGTGCTTCTTTCAGGGACAGCTTCTTCCACTGTCACATGGAGGCTGGTTCTCCACATTGTATCTCAGGTTTAATCTCCAAAGGAGATTTGCCCAGAACACTGAGCCGGGACATGGCTCTTATGTGTGTTCTCCTGGTTGGGCACAATTCAGATCAATGTCTCATCTGACCTAGAGATGGGGTATGTGTCCTTTATCTAAGATGAATTCCCTGTCTTCAGCATTAGCAAATGCTCATTTTTTTATGGGCTTAACTAAGAAGGAAAAGGTTTGAATAGTCTAGAGTTCTTTCTGACTTCACCTGCCTCCATAAGGAAAGTAAAAAGTGGGAAATGAGTAGAAGCAAAGTCAACGGTGGGAAACTGAAGCAGAAAAGGCCTGACATTTCCGCTAGAGTATGGAAGAGGTTCAGAGCCAGTCTGTCTCAGTGAAACCTGTCCTCCAAGTCTTGAAGTCCAGCCACCAGCCTAGTGCTGCTTAAACGGTGGAAGGGACTCATGTATTTCAGGCTGATCTAGAGCTCACTATGCAGCTCATGCTAGCTTTGAGTCTGAGGCAATCCTCCCACCCCAACCTCCTGAGTGCTGGGATTACAGACCTGTGTCATGCCTGGCTTCTCCTGTTGTACAATGATTGCATTATTCTATGAATTTCTTAAAGCTTGGAGAAAGAGGATTTGTAAATTGCTTGCGTTTTAATGCAATATATAAGCATTTAGGAAAACCTACCTAGCAATAAACAAAATTCCAATCTCAGATAAAATTTTGAATGTCTTTAGTCACAATACACAAATCTTAAAAATTCACCCACACATCTTAGTGGCCTGTCCTCCATCAGTCTAGAGCCTTGTGCAAGCCAGAGCTGCAATCTACAGGGAAATTCTGCAACAGGACAGCACATTTACCCGCATGGACTTGCTTTTCATTTCAAAAGACCTAGAATGACCCCTCCTTCTAAAGAGGAGAGAAGGAAGAAGAGAAGGAAAGAAAGACCAGTCTTCTCAACAGCCTGGACAAAACAACCCCACCGAAGTGGAGGCAGGTCTGAGCCTCTGAGCCCATCTGACTGCCGCTAAGTGACAACTGACAGCGGAGACCGAGTCTGTTCCAGAAGCTGGACACGAGCGGGGGAAGGAAGAGCCAGAATTCTGAAGCCATAGAAAAGCGCGCTGTGGTTACAGCACTGGTTCTTAACGTGTCTTTTTTATTTGATTTCATTTTTTATTGGTACATTTAGATACACATAATGAAAATGTTCATCATAGAGAATCTGCACCTGTACATGATATATCTTGCTTCTTTTCTCCCCTCCCCTCCCTTAAATTCCTCTTCCCCTTCTTATTTATAAAAGCTTTGTTTCCATTATTCCTTCTCTTTTCTTTCTTGTCCCTTCCTTCCTTTCCCCCTTCCGCCTCCCTTGTTCCTCCTCTCCTTTGAACATTTTCTTCCCATTTCCTGATATTTACTATACATTTTGGTCTTATTTACACTTTCAGTTTCTCCTATCACACTAGAGAAACAATTCAGATGTTTTTTGTTTTTGTTTTTGTTTTGGCTTTGGTGCCGGGGATCAAACTCATGACCTAGAGCTTATCAGGCAGGTGCTTGTGCCACTGAGCTAAATCCCCGGCCCAACAATGCAGTCTTTAAACATGCACGTCTGATTTCTTTCACTCAGGAGCACTGTCTCAAGGTGCATCCATTTAGCTAGAAATGCCTCAGGCTTGTCTTGTTTTCAACCAGTCATGGAATATATTTTGTGCTATTTGTTTATTGTTTAGCACTTAACTCTCTCACATGAACATGAGCGCTGTGCAGTAGGGACTGTGTGTGTTTCTATTTCCATCGTAATCTCTGAGCCTAGTGGAGTGTCTCACATTCACTGAGTACTCAAAAACAACTGCGGAACAAAACAATAATGAATGGATGATTTAGGCTTTTTCAGGTCCTGGACTCCTTTTAAAAAATCAGACAGATATTCCTGCGCTAAGCATGGTGACACACACCTACAATCCCTGTACTCGAGAGGCTGAGGCAGTGAGTTCAAGGCCAGCCTAGGCTACATAGTGAGTTCCAGGCCAGCCTGAACTGCGTAGCAGACTCTGTCTCAAAAAAAAAAAAAAAAAAATTCTTACTCCTCCCCTTCATCCCAAATATATATATTCAATTTAATATATAATTTATCATTCTTGTGTCAATGAAGATTGAGCCCAGGACCATCTCGGCGTTGTATCCCACTCACATCTTCCTCCTTGTTTTGAAACAGGGTTGTGCTAAGTCTCAAACAAAAAAAAAAGTTGCCTAGACTGGATTTGAAATTTGAGCCTCCTGTCTCAGCCTCCCAGAGTGCTGGGTTTACAGGCACACACCATCATGCTTAGCTTACACATTAATTTTAAATATAATTATATTCTATTTAAATTTATATATTAGTTTATATAATTTAACATATATAGTATATTACATAATTTATAAGCATAGTGTTGAAAGACCCCAGTTTCCAAAGGATATTCTTGCTTTACCTCAGGCCCCTGCTATCCCTAAGAAGCTCTTAAACAAAAAGCTCTGGTGTCCTTGCATTCTCCAGAGGAGTGGGGAAGAGGATCTGAAGTGGGATCCCCGCATCTTCTAACTCCTGGACAAAGACACCTGGCATGGCCCTTGGAGATGCCTGAATGCTCCTGGTTTGTGTGACCCATGTGAAAGAAAGCAGAAAAAGCTCTAAATTTGCAATTCAGAAAACTCGAGTTTAAACTTAGCTCCACAGTATAATACCTTGTGCACCCGGGAAACAGAGCAGCTGGCAGAGCTTTAAAAGCAGTAGGATGCCGTGGAGCAGCAGTCGGGCCATCTGTCTTGGCAGCCTCCCTCCCTGCTGTGCTGGGGAGGAGACCGAATGAGAGGAGGTGGTGCCCTCAACAGCATGAGCACCTTGGCCATGGACGTGGGGCTGTGCTGATGTGCGAGGCTGTGGCCTCTCCCCCTGCAGGTGAACGGGGTGAAGGCCAGTGCTGACTTCTCAGATGTTCTGTTCCAGCACCTTACGGGCTGCATCACAGTGTTCCAGTGGACAACAGACCTCATCTACAACAGGGGTCCCGTGAGATTATGATGAGCTAAAAAATGCTTGTCACCTAGTGATGGTGTAGCCACTCGGGCAACAGAGCAGCACATCACTCAAGAGTTTGTGGGGTTGGTGGTGTAGGTGCTCTATGCCAAAAGTACAGCTCCTGAGCTTAGGTGCAGTGTACAGTACTTGATCTGACTGTGGTAATACACAGTGTGACACTGGTCTAAGTATTAACTATACAATACTCTGTGATACTTTTTACCATTGTTTTTTTTCTTAAAACAGGGTTTCGACATCTATTCCAGCAATACGTAAAGTCACTATGTAGCACAGGTTGGCCTTGAACTTGTAGCAGTATTCCTGCCTCAGCCTCCCAAGTGCTGGGATTACAAGCATGTGCACCATTCCTGGCTTCATCATTATTTTAAAGTATACTCCTACAGATAAAACGAAGTTTACTACAGAATATTATGCCATGTTACACCAGCAGCAGACTCATAATTTCCTGCTTAGTATGTCTCCTGATTACATAATTGTCTCCTGTGCTTGATTTAATCTCATATTGTGTTGTTCATCATGGCCATGGAGGCAATAGGCCACACCACACACACACACACACACACACACACACACACACACACACACAGTACCATGTAGCCTAGGGATATAGCAGGCTATACCATGTAGGAGTGTTTAAATATGCCACAGAATGCTTACACAGGGACAAAGTTGCCTATCAAAGTATTCCCTAGGGTATCTTCATTGTGAAGCAGGGCATAACCACAACTGCCGGAAAAAGATCCCCAGATTACAGTTGAAATCGTCCCACTCTTGTGCTTCTAAGGAAAAATCCAGGCTTACCAGTGTCACAAATAAGATTAAAAAAAAAAAAAGATTATAAAAGACTATTGGTTACCTTGAAATATGTTCCTTCAGGTCAGTTCATGATGCTTAAATTTGATGGTGTCAACTTGTTTGACTGTAGGCCCCGCCCAGCATATTGGTGGAATGCATTTCTAGGTGAGTCTGGGTGGCTCATGCAGGCCTGGCCTTAGGGTCTATGTCTGGACTCTTACTCATTCCTTGGCACTGTCCCTATGCTTTGCTTCCTGGAAGCCATGAGCTAAGCAGCATTGCTCCAGCAGGCCCCTCTACATTACAGCCCTTCCTTGAAGCCTGCTGACCATGGACTGAATCTCCTAAACTGTGAGCCAAATAAACCTCTCCCTTTTTTTCTTTGGTGTTTGTTTGGTTTGGTTTTTCAGACAGTGTTTCAATATGCAGTTCATGCTACCTGTGAACTCACTTTGCTGCCCAACCTGGCCTCAAACCTATAGCAAACCTCTCGCCTCAGCCTCCCAAGTGTGGGGATTACAGGCATGCAGCACCACACCCAGCACCTCTCCCCTTTTAAACTGTGTGTCAGGTATCAGATCCAGCAAGGGGAAAGTTGACTAATTTGATGCTGGAAAGAAAGCAACACGGTCTACCTGCTTGGCAGTCTGTCCTACTTTCTGTCTTATTTAATGCTAGACGAACCCTGCCTGGCACTTATTTCTATACCAATTGACAGATAAGAAAACTGAGCCCCAGGAAAGGAAAGTAATTTGTCATGGAGAAGCTAGGGAGTGGAGATTTCTAGGCCTCAGAAGTGAGGTGTGCAAAGTGGCAAAGTGTGGGTGTGGTGGGTGTTGCCACTGAGTCTGGGTGTGCTGTGAATATGTACTCGCTCTGCTTCTGTCTCTGAATATCTTCCTTAAAAGCATAGACCTTCAGACCACAGAACATGACCGAAATAAAAACAAGAGAGAAGTCATTTTCTGCAAATAGGAAAGAATAACAAACAATGGAAGAACCTCAAATCTTCCCATGCTCAGAGGAAAGACTGGGTTTAATTCTCAGAGGGAAAGGGAAGGGAGGGGAGAGGAGGCAAGGGGAAGAGAAGAGAGAAGGAAAATGAAAAAAAAAGAAAAGAAATGAAATAAAGAATGTAATTCAATAATCACTGAACAAGCATCAGAGATAAATTCTATTTGTTAGACTCTGGTCAGACAGAGACTTTTAAAAGGAGCTCTTACTCTAGTGATGGAACAGACACACAAAGAAACATTTAAATATCAATTAGTAAGGAAAGATGGATTAGTCATAAAAGGTCCTGGGAAACTGGTTATCATTGGTTATATCTATGGGGAAAAAATAAAATGGAGGTCCCTACAACACCCCACACTAAAACATAAATTCTAGATGGGTTAAAGATTTAAATTAAAAATAAATAAATAAAATTTAAAGACCATTGTAATGAAATTGTAAGGTAAGTTCTGAATGCCATCAGAATGGGAAAGACTTTGTTAAATAAGACACCAAAAGAACTAACTATAAAGGAAAAGATTGATAAATTTGACTACCTTAAAATGAAGAAAATCTAATCAAAGATCTCAAGAAGAAGGTGAAAAGGCAAAACACAACCTAAAAGAAGATATTTACCACAAAAATAACTGACCATAAAGTAGGCTCTGGAATCCATGAGGAAAACAGACACGGAGGGACCATGGGACTGAGGAGTCTCATCCACTGCCTTAGAAGAAGAGGCCTTAGGTGTGTTAATCAGCTTTGCAACACTATGACAAAACGCCTAAGCCAAACCTCTTATTAGGAGGAAAGGTTTATTTTGGCTCACAGTTTCAGAGGGTCCAGTCCTCGTTAGGTTGAGTATTGCTTTTGAGCCTATGGCAAGGCAAAATATCATGCTCACTTTATGGCAGCCAGGAGCAAAGAAAGACAGGAAAGTGCTGAAGTCCCAGTAGCCCTATCAAGGTCACAGCTCCACTGGCCTGACTTCCCCCCACAATGTGCCACCTCCTAGAGCTCCACCATCTCCCACAGCACCAGCAGGACGCTGGAGGAACATTCACGATCCAAGTTATACCAAAATGAGCAGGCAGAGCAGTCACTGTGGAAAGCGCAGCCCTAAGTGGCCTTCAGAGGAACTCAACTCATCACATTTGTTGTGACTATGGAAGCCAGGTAAGATGTAAGATATTTGGTAAGTCTGAATTTCAGACAGAAATTTTTTGGTGTTCTTTTTAAACAGAGTCCAGGATGGCCTTGACCTCACTACATAGTCCGGCCTCATGCTTGCTCCAGCAGCACATATATTACACAGCTCAGGCTGGCCCCAAACTCACGGCAACCTTTCTGCCTCAGTTTCCATGGTGCTGGACTTGCAAGCACGTGTCACTATGCCTAGAAGTTTTTAAATATGTTTCATGTAATATTTGGGAAATAATCATAACTTAAATATTTGGGATATACTTTACCTAAAAAAAGGACACACATTTTTCCTGAAATTCAAATGTACTGAATATTCTGGTTTTGTTTGCTAAATTTGACAATCCTAATTATGAACCTCTAATTACATGCAAGAGAATATCTTTTGACTTACACATCAAAACCAATGAGACAGAAATCAGAGATAACTATTTTCTAACAAGGCTTTTTTCTTTTCCTTTTTCTTTTTCATTTTCTTTTCTTTCTTTTTTTTTCTTGAGATAAAATCTTGCTATGTAATTCAGGCTGGCCTTGAACTCATTATATATAGTATCAGATGGCCTTGACTTGGCAATTCTCCTGCCTCAGTGTCCTGAGAGCTGGGATTACTGCTGTGTACCACCATATCTGGCTCTAATAGAAGGCTTTTTTACAAATGGAAAAGCAGAATAGCAAACTTGAGTTTAAGCTCTACCTTTGTCTCTTGAAAATTATGATCTAGAAAAAGTCACTCACTTTTCTATGCATTAGTCTTTTCATCCACAAAATGAAGCATCTTCCTCACTGGGATGTCACATTAAAAGGAGGTGAGATGAGTTACAAGTGCCGGGCACAGTGCCAGAGAAAACAAATGTGCTCTTGATTATATTAATCGTTCTCATCCATATACTGCGATCTCAAACACTAAACATGAGAGTAGACTAATAGCATCTTTGTGACAAGGAGTTCGTCGTCATGTATGGGTTATTTGGGACAAAATCAGTAGCACTGTCCAGCCAGAGTCATTCATTAGCTGAGAACCAGAAGGTAGGAGACAGGATGAGAGGAGCCCTGAGTCCTCCCAGCTCCACCATCTGACAGTCCTTATGTGCTCAGTTGTCTTAGGTCCCTGACTGTGGGCCGATTCATGGCTGTCACTGAGGGGCATGTCAAGCTGAATTGTATACAGTGTGGGCCCAGTGCTGGACTCATTTTGGGGATACGGCAACCCCAATACTGCAGCAGTCTTCCCTGCTCCTAGCCCAAAATACAGTATTTCTATGCTTTGTTTTTATTCATAGGTGCAGTTGCTACTTAGCTGCAACTATGAGAAAACAACACACATGGTTAACTAGATGGAAACTTGGCCAATATTTTAGGGACCCCATCAGCAACACACTGGGACCCATAGGTCTCTACCTTCCCTTCCCCTCGTCTTGCTGTTTTTCCTCCTGTATCCTCCGTGTAACAAGCTGACCAAGTCCCCCGCACAAGCCAGAGAATGCTCCACTTTAAAGGCCCAGGATGCCCCAGCACAGAGCGCCACAGAACTTCACCCAAGTAACAGACAAATGCTCTCCCTTCCAGCCTGGAGGGAAGGAAAGAAGTGGAGCTGCGACTGTGATCGAGGGTTCTGTGCAAGACAACACCTCCAGCCTCTCTTGGAGATAATCTTCAAGGTCCGTTTTGTTTCTACATTCTGAGAGTGCTAGTTGTGCCTGCAAAAGGCATCTCTCTCCTTATTCTGTGAAGCAGATTCTCTATTGCTATAGATTCCAGTGATTTTCTATTGCTCTCTCGCTCTCAAATTTGGTAATGATTTCTGTCCTTTCCTTTTTCTTGAGGAGAAAGGGAGGGAAGAAAAGAAGAGAGAAGTAAGGGAAAAGCCTTTGGAAATAGCCAAAATCCAAAACACAAAACAAAAGCATAATTTTTTAAAAGAGATGGTTAGATGCTGAGGGTAGGAGCAAAATATTTCTCTGCAATGAGGGGCTACACAAGGGGCATCCCCTCCCTGGGGCCAGGGCTCTGACCCACTTGGTTACCAGATCTGGCTTGTTTATTTAATGTGAAACGTGGGGCTGGACCCAGTGGCGAGGTCCTAGAGACAGCAGTCTTCCCTGCTCCTAGCCCAAAAGCATTTCTTTATGTCTCAATTCCTAGCTCTTAACACCGTCTCTGCAGGGTCACTAGGATGAGCCTATCACTCACTCCTAGAGTTTCCTCCTCCCTCTCCTCTTCTACCCACCCTCACTGCCCTATTAAAGAGCAGGCCCAGGTCCCAGCCCAGGAGCAAGGAATGTCACCTCAGGGCAGTTCCCAGCTGGAAGGGAACGGAACTGGTCTCTTCACTCTGGATGCTTCCACCCTGCCTATCTGGGGACTGAGTTTGGCAGTGGCCATCTGTACGCCTAATCGTGTCTGTTTGTGTTAGAATATCCTCAAATCCATACATTAAGTTTCCATCCAGAACAAAACAAAATTTCTCCCTTAGATCAAAGAAAGTATCCAAAGGTAGTGCTTCCATAAATATTTGCTTCCATAGGTTTATAGGCAAAAATGCTCTTTGGTCCCATTTTCACTGACTGCACTGAACAATCTTAAATGGGTTTCCAGACTCTAGAACTTTTCAGGTATGTTCCATGAGCCTCCAAGAAGGGGACACGGCCATAAAAGGACATCTCGGAAGTTCAACTGGCTGTGAAACTCTTTCATCATGGGAAATTTATAGAACTAATTTTTTCAGAATGCACTTTGACAAAAGTCACCTTTCGCTGAAGATAAGAATTTCTCCGTTTCCCACTTTTAGCCACTGATTTAGGTCTTTTGGAATTGTGGAAGACAGAATGGATTTGGAAACACAGGACACCACTGCAACTCAAAAATATGTTGTTTGTTCAGTTTGGGGCCTAAGAAACGCTTTTAGTTCTGCATATTTTGGCAGCCATAAAAGGAAAGCTCAGCTGATTCACCAGCTTCCTCATGAGAAAGCAGTTTCACCTCTGAAGCCCAGGATCTCTGAGGACAGAGACATCAGCATTGTCCTGGAGACGTTTACCTTATGCAGTGCCACGAGCTCAGTCGATCCTGACTTCTGTCCCTCAGCCTAAAGTCCTTCTCTCAGGCCTCTTCGTGTGATTTACTGCTGAGCACAGCCATGACACTGCTTCTGAGATCTTTGTTACTTGATTTCATCATTGCAAGAACGTGATTGAGTGTACACACACCTGGATGGCATAGCCCCTACACACCTGGGCTGTAGGGACTGTATACATAAAGGATTGTGAGGAACAAAACGACACGAGACTAAATCAAGGACACAATAAAGGACACAATCAAGAGATGCAGTAACACAAAATGTATGAGGCCACTGCTGGTGTAACGTGACATGCCATCTTACAGTAAACTTTTTACGATTTTAAATTGAATAAGTACACACTAAAGTAATGATAAAAAGCATAGTATACAAACCAGTAACAGTCGTATATGTATTATCATGATCAAGCCTTACATTTTGGGTTTCACATGACTGGCAGCAGAACAGGTTTATTTACCCCAGCATCACCATGAACATGAGAGATGCATTTCCATGTAATGTTAGGGTGGCTGTGAGATCACTGGGAAACAGGAATTTTGCAGCTTCAGGGACCGCTCTTGTGTATGTGACCTGTCACTAACCAGAACATTATTATGTGGCACATGGGGGACAGGTGGAGCTCAGCGTCGTGCAGGGACCCTCAAAGTGCCGTCTCCGGGTCAGAAGAATCAACAGCACCTGGAACTTGTTAAAATGTCCCCCCACCCCTACTCCCAAAAATTTAAATCAGAAGCTCTGTTGAATGAATCCTGGTTGTGTGTGTGTGTGTACATGTGTGTTTAAGTACATAATGAACACATTCCTCAGTTCTTTTGTTTTAATTCCTTCTCCTGCAATCCTATTTTTTAAAATCTTCTAGGTGATTTCGTTGCATGCTACAGCATGAGAACCCCTGGCCTTGAGAAATCCTCTTTTACATATTCATTCATTCATTCATTCTATAAATATTTGCTGAACACTGGTTAGCATAGTGGCCAGTGAAGACAAAGTCCTTAACAGCAAGAAGCTTACAATAAACAATAAAAATAAAATAAGACAAAAAGATCATTAATGTTACAGTGGTGGCAAAATAGATAAGGGAAGGCCATTTAAATCAAGCCAGCCGGAACTTCTCTGAGAAGTTAGTAGTGTCTGAGGTAAGATGGGAAGAAAGAGAGTAAGTCATTTTCTTAAGGGGCTACAGAAAGAGTCTTCAGACAGCAGACACCAATGCCAAAACCCCAGAGATGCAAAGGGCATCAGTGGAGGAGGTAGGGTAGACACAAATCCCTGATTCCCTACCTAATGTACTACTGCTGTTTGAGCAGGTTGATGAATCTACAGGATCTTTTCTTTTCTTTTCTTTTCTTTTCTTTTCTTTTCTTTTCTTTTCTTTTCTCTTCTTTTTTTCCTGTAGTGGGGGTTGAATTTAGGGTCTCACACCAAGCTACATCTCCAGTCTGGTCTTTTTTGTTTGTTTGTTTACCTTGGTTTGTTTTTTGGGGAGGAGGGTTTGCTTTGTTTTGTTTTTTAAGATAGTCTTCTTAAATTGTCCAGTCTGGCCTTAAACTTTCGATCCTCCCATCTCAGTCTCCCGAGTAGCTGGGATTACAGGACAAGCTCTTAGAGAATTCTGACAACTGCTGATACTATAAAATCACTGACTCCCAAAAGTCAATCAGCTATAAAATGTCAAGAGTTGAAAGGGCACAACTAAGAGATATAAAAAATCTCAGGCTCAGCAAGTGGAAACCCAAGGCTGTGCCTCCCTGTGCGGTGTGTTATAGCTCTAAGGTGCCCGCAGAGAATCTGAAACAATGCCCCGCCCTGCTGGTCTCTTCAGTGGCCCAATGAGAAAACCGCCCCTGGGATTCCCAGAAGATGTGCTGTGCGACCACTGCCCACTCCTCAGAATGACATTTCTCCAGAGAGAAGCCGCATGCTGTTACCGCTGTGGTTCTGCTCATGGCCCCGCTGGCTTTCCAAAGGGATCCAGCTGGAGAGCAAGATAGCAGGCAAGGTGGACTGTAGCCAACCAGGCCCAAGGTCAGCAGGATGGGGGAAGCGGCCTTTGCACAGGGGAGGACAGGGTGTTACTTCCTGCCTCCTTGGAGGAGGGGAGGATCCCTGTCTCTCAGCAGGTGTTCCCCAAAGCCAGCTGAATACTGAAAAAAGGCCTGAGCATTTGGGGTGCAAGGCTGAGAGAAAAGAATCTACATAGACTAGAGAGTTGTGTCCTTAAAGAGAACAGAACCCTCAGTCCACTCATCTGGTCTCTATGCCCTTCTCCAAGAAGCCCTGCCAGCGGCCTTCCTATGTGACTTAAACGGTCCTTAATGCAGTTTCCAGACATCAGAGAGCTGAGCCCACTCTTGGTCTGATCAGAGGACGGAGGCAAAGCCAGAGACTGAAGGACATTTCCCTCCTATCAAGTGTGATCTCTGTGCTACACTACAGCCTTCCTAAAGCATCTTCATTTCTATTAGTCCATAACTCTTCCTGCAAAGCTCTTCCATGACTAGCAGGGCTGGCACCTACTCAGCATGCAGGTAGAGGTTTTTCAATAAATATCATCTCCTGACAGTCACTCTCAAATCAACACTTAAAAATCACTAGCTTTCCTGTACACCAAGAACAAGTCGAAAGAGGAATTCAGGGAAAAAACACCTTTCACAATAACATCGAGAGAAAAGAAATACTTAGGAATTAAGCTAACCAAGGAAGTGAAAGACCTCTGCAATGATACTACTACTCTGAGAAGAGGATATTAGAAAGATATCCCTGTTCCTGGCAGAACCAATATACTAAAGATGGCCATATTTCCAAAACTGTTACACAGATTTAATGCAATCTCAATTAAAATACCAGTAGCATTCCTCACAGAACTGGAGAAAGCAATCCTAAGATTCCTACGGAAGTAGAAAAGACCTAGACTAGCAAAAACAAGGCTTGGAATGCCACAATTCAGGTTATACTACAAAGCTACAGTGATAAAAACAAAGATTGGCCCAAAATCAGACTGTGACTCAATGGAACAGAATAAAGGATACAGAAACAACTCCAGCCACATTCAGCTATCTTGTCTTTGACAAAAGGGCCAAATCCATTTGCTAGAGGAGAAAGAGCCTCTTTAACAAATGATGCTGAGAAAACTGGCTATCTACATACCAAAATTAAACCTAAAGCCATATCTCTCACCATGCACTGAACTAAAATCAAAATGAATCAAAGACCCAAATATTAAAAAGAAACACTTAATCTGATAGAATATAAAACAGGTAAAACTCTTGAAGACATAGATATAAGCAAAGACTGACTGAACAGAACCCTGTTTGCATAAGAAATAATACCAAGAATCAACAAATGAGATCACATCAAATTAAAAACTTCTGCACAGCAAAAGAAACCACAGAGTGAAGAGGCCATCTGGAAAAATTTTACCAGCTATTCCTCTAATATCTTGAATAGATAAAGAACTTTAAAAAAATAGATTTCTTTAAATTTAAAAACCCAATCAAAAAATGTTCATCAAGCAGAAGGATTACCATGAATTCAAGATCAGCCTGAGCTACATAGTAAGTTCAAAGCCAGCCTAACTACCTTGCATGACCCTGTCTCAAAAACAAAACAAACAAAAAAGCCATCTGAAATGAACAGACATTTCTCAGAAAAAGCAGTACAAATGGCGCATAAAGAATAAACAAGTGGAAAAATTGTTCAACATTCCTGGCCATTTGAGAAATGCAAATCAAAACAACACTGAGGTTCTAGAAAGAATGACTATCATCAAGAAATCAGCCAATAACAAAGGCTGGAGAGGCTGTGGCTGAGGGTAAGGAACCATTCTCTATCGTCGGCGGGAGTATAAACTAGTACAGCCATATGGAAATCGGTACAAAGAGTCCTCAAAAAACCAAAAATAGAAACCTCATTTGACCCAGCTATCTGCCTTCTAAGAAGCTTACCCAAAGAGTTAAAGACGTCATACCAAATTGATGAGTGCATAGCACGTTTATAGCAGCGTAATTCACGATGGCTAAATCTTGGAATTCACCTATATGTCCATCAACAGATACATTTTTAAAATGTGATATTTATACAAAATAGAGTACTACTCTGCCAGAAAGGATAAACTCGAGTTATTTGTAGTAAAATGGATGCGCAAACTTAAATAGCATATAGTTTCTGGTATATGAGCAATCAAACATATAAAGTACAAAAAAAAGACAAACAATAGGAAAAGAAAGAGGAAAAAGTTATTGTAACCCAACATGAACAATGTATCTAAAAGTGTACTTTGACTTATTATAATTGTTTTATGTGTTTTAAGTTATTTTGGCCTGTTAGTCTGGCTGTTAATCTGTACGTATGATAATAAATTTTATAAGACTATATCAGATGAATAAAATGAAGCTGATGCTGGTAAAAAAAAAAAAAAAGGTAAAACCAACCAAAAAACAAAATACATACAGGGCCGAGGATTTAGCTCAGCAGCATAAGTGCCTGCCTGGCAAACACGAGGTTGTGAGTTCAATCCCCGGTGCCAAAAAATAAAAGTCAGTCCCTACCCCATCCTCCAAGTTACCGCCGTTTCATCATTCTGCCTACCTCCCTCAGAGCACTTTCCATGGTCAGTAGTTACCTGCCTGTTGTCTCCTTCACAGGAGGTGCAAGTTCCACAAGGACAGAAGCCACTGCCACCCTGCTTAATGCCGTATCCCAGTGCTGGAAGAGCTGGCGCAAAGCAAGCACTTGGTACACTTGATATTAATGCGTGGAACAAGTGGCAGCCAGGTGAGTGCCTGGCCCAGAGAGAAAAAGCCAGTTGCCTAGCCCTGGTCACCCAGTCAGTGCCAGAACCTAAGCTAGAATCTGAGGTTCTCTGGTTCTTAACAGCAGGATGCTAGCACCTGTCCCTGTCCTTGAAAACTGGGGTGGGAAGTAAGGGATCCCCGGAAAGAGACCAAAACCAGCCAGTGTCTGTCCTCTGCATGGCCAGAGCCTCCAACCAATTCCCTATTCCCTGGGGTACCTCCGGTGAGAGTGTTTGGGTCCGGGTAGAGCAGCAACCCAAGGGCACCCCCTCCTGCTGCTGTCTGAACCTCACCAGAGCATAAGTCTGCTCAGGCCACTCCCGCAAAGTGCCCCTGACCCAGCAGCCCGAAGCACAGACGGTTTACATCTCACAGTCAGGGAGGTGGGAAGTGCAGGACATGATGGGGTCCTGCTGAAGATGTGTGTCCTGGTCTGCAGACCAGCACCTCACTCCACCTCTTTCTCTTCCACTTCATCTCTCATCTGCTTACTGGACCACTAATCCAGCAGGGTGTGGTGGCGCACACCTGTGACACCAGCGCACTGGGAGGCAGAGGTATGAGGCTCACAAAATCTGAGCCCAGCCTGTATAATTTAGTGATTTAGCAACACACTGTCTTCCAAATAAAAAATAAAGGGCTGGGAATGTAGCTCTGTATGGAGGCTCAATACCCGGTACAGGAAAAACACAAAAACAAAAACCAGGCTCTAAACCCTGACCTCCCGTGAACTACTCACCTCCCAAAGGTGCCCAGCTCCTAACACAAGCATTTAGGGGGAAATTAGGGATTCCACCTATAAATTTGATGAAGACATTCAGTCCTTACGAGGGACCCTAAGGGCAGCAACCCCAGACAAAGCAAAGCAAAATGTGAACCTTTTGTGATCCCCAGCCAAAGGTTCTGCAGGGAGGAAACAGGAAATGAGCAGATCAGCTGGGCAATTTCACTGCTGGGGTGGTTTGCTAGAGCCTCAGGCCATTTTGCATGGGCTCCTTGGGCTCCCCAGGCTGCACCAGCAAATCCAGGGAACTCAGCTGGACCCTATTAGCCAGGCTTGTTTTCCACACCAGTTGGCTGCCTGGGGCCAGGAAAAGCATGGCACCACCTCAGCGCTGAGTCACCGAGCTCACTGAGCAGGAAACTTTACTTAAGCAGATTCTGCGCTTATGTCAGGAATCAGAGTGGCAGGCAGGAAGGGAAGGGGCGAGGCCAGGGCAGCAGGAGGACAGGGGAGGGGCAACCCCAGGTGCCCAGAGACAGAGTCTGTTCCTGCCAGGGAGTCTCCGCGGATCCAGAAGACCGAGAGGGCTGGCCTGGCAGAACACCTAAGGATTGAGGAGGGGGGCAAGCTGCTGGAACCCGGCTTTCAGCGGTGCCCGCAGTTCCGTTCCTCCCAGGTGTGACCTTAGGCCAGGGCAGAAAGAAGGCAGGTGAAGGAGCCAGGGGCCCCCTGAAGTGTGACCTCGGGACCCAGATGTGTCCTGGGGGTATTTTACTGCCCCGGAGACAGCCCTACAGAGAGGGCTCAGGGAGGAGGGTATTTTGAACTTCTCTGCAGAGCTCCTCCCAGTCTTGACTCTTCACAGCTGAAAATGAGGGGACTGGCTGCGGCCCGGTGACAGTCCTGGGGTCTCCCAGACAGGACACAAGAGTCTTTCTCCTCCTCCCTCACAGGTTCTGAGGAAGAAACCTCCTACCCCACCCCAGTAAGGTGGTCTGAGGAGGGCTGTTCATAAATCAAACAGTCCTTCTTTCCCCACAGACAGTTGCTTGGCTGCATTTTTTCCTGTATGCACACACTGTCTTGCCTCTTGCCGTGGTGGAGAGAAAGCACTCCGAACTGTTTCAGCCTGAATGGGGTAGGAAAAGAATGATCGGAGAGAGAGCCGAACCTCTTCCTCAGTTTCCTCCTCTGTAAAATGGGACCTCCCAGGGTCTTCATGAAAGCTAAAGGAAATCAAAAGCCATAGGCAAATGCTTGCAAGTTTATTACCCTTTTTTAAAAATTTTGTTTCCAGTATAGTGATGGAACCCAGGGGCGCTCCACCACTAAGGTGCATCATCTTCATTTCCTTTTATAGTTTTTTTTTTAATCTTTTTGTTTGTTCAGTGTTGAATTTTTGAGGCAGTGTCCACTAAGTAGTTCACACTGGTCTTGAACTCAGAGCAGTCCTTCCAACTCAGCCTCCTAAGGGGTGGGGCTATAGGTGTGCACCACCACACCCAGCTTGTCTTTTTTTCTTTAACCTTGAAACAGTTTCAATAAATTGCCTAAACTGGCCTCTAATTTGTGATCCTCCTGCCTCGGCCTCCTGAGTAGCTGTAGTTCATTTTTAAAAAGTTATAAATGACAAGTGACCATTACTTGTTTTGCTTTATTTGAGATGGGATCTCTCTTGAACTCACTATGAAGCCCAGGCGGGTCTTGAACTCATTATATGGGCAAGGCTGGCTCCAGCTTCCCGCAATCCTTCTGCCTCAGCCTCTCTTGTGCTGGGATTACAGATATGTGCCCCATGCCTAGTGAGAGGTGAACATCCTGAGAGAAACTAGCAGAAAGCAAAAAGGAGAATGTGATTTGCTTTGTAGACATAGTAAAAGGACAGTGTTCTTTTTTGCTTTGATATGTTTTGGTGGCACTCACACTTGATAAAAGCTACAGGCTAGTCCTCCAGAAAAAACAAGTATTCATCAAGTGTTCATACAGTTTTGCAAGGTTTTTCAGGGGTATTCTGGGGGCAATTGGGAATCTTAAAGTCTTAAAATGTACAAGAATTGATACAACTCCCATGCCCATTACTTGGGCACCTCCAAGGAATAAGGACAAGGAGGAAGCCATCCTGAAAATATTGTGACACAAATACAGTCACATCCAGGGCATGGTGTCCTAACACTCTTCCCTCCTGTGTAATTCTTTTTGTTTCAGAGGCCAAAGATGACTCTGGGGGACTGAAACTGGTCCTTGTCCAGGGGCCTGTAAGGCTGGAGCTGGCTGGGGGTGTGCACCCCTCCCTGCTCCATGCCAGCTGCAGGTACTTCCTGCCTGTTGTTTGAGGCATCAGTCAGGCCAGTGGGCACTGAGTTGGTGGGTGCTGGGTTTCATGCACCACATGGCTTAGAGAACAGAGCCCAAATGCCAAAGAGGAAACAAACAAACAAACAAACAGAAACAGGCAACTTTTATTAGCAAATGCCTCTGTACCCCCTTCTTTGTGGAGTGATACAGAAATGATGGGGTTTGTGAATTCTCCTCACACACTCATGACTTTGAACTCTGCCCAGACCAGGCTTGGATGATGAGAGTTAGCAGACCCATCATGTTAATAAACTGACCCAAAAAATGAGACTCTTCACCTCTACTCTGAAAATCCTTTTAGAGTTGGAGTCTTCCTCTTCCTCCCTAACTGGGGCTGCTTTCTCAGGGCTCTGGCCTCCCACAGGACGAAAGTACTTGGATAACTGACTTCAATCCACTGTGGCCACGTGTACTCACACGTGGAGGAGGTACAGGGGAAGATCACTGGAAAAGCAGAGCATGGTGGCACACACCTGCAATCCCAGCACTGGGGAGGCCAAGACAGAAGGGTCTCAGGATAGAGGCCAGCCTGGCTACACAGCAGTTTGAGGCCAGCCTGAGCTACACAGTGTGACCCTGTCTCAAAAAAATCAGACAGACAGAAGGGTAAATGAATGAAGGGTAGCAGATTCTTAGGCTACATTCATCCTGAGTTTATTCTTAGGGAAGGACCCAACAAGAGTGGCCTTTTGCTTGGCAGAGAACTGAACTTTTACATTGGCAGCACAGTCCTTCAGCCTTTGCTGGGTGTCAGAATGACTCTTCTGAGTCAGTCATGGCTTAAAATGCATTTGTTCAAATGGAAGTATTGATTATGTCTAAACGGCTCCTTTTAAACCATTACTAATGCGAACTAATTTACTGTTGTCTATCAGATAAACTAGCAGGAAATGGGCTAAAGAATATGGGAGCCAGAATGGTAAAGCAGGACAGTGAGAATCAATGGAGTGGTGTCCGGAAGAGATGAGCTGGTGAGGTCTAGAACTCTTCATGTGATGGATCAGGCTGCATGAAGGTGAACAGGACCCCCCCAGGACTCAGGCCCACCAGATGCCTGTGGGAACTTATTTGGAAACAAGGTCTTTGCAGGTGTAATCAAATTAAAATGAGGTCACACTGGATTCAAAGAAGCCTCAGACACACTGTAACTGGTGTTTTGATAAGCAGAGGGATATCTGGACTCATGGATACACAGGAAGAATGTCAACGCCAATGGTTCAAAGTATGAAGGGATGGATCCACAAGCCAAGGAATGCAAGGAATGTCACAGCCACTGAAGAGAGGAGAAGGTCATGGAACAGATTCTCCTTCATAGCTTCCAGAAGGAACCAAACATTTTTATCGATTTATTTCTGTTTTTTTGAGACAGGGTCTCATGTAGTCCAGGTTGGCCTCAGAAGAAACTAATCCTGCTAATACCTGTGTTTCAGACTTCTAATCTCAAGAACTGTGTGACAATGAATTTCTTTTGTTCTAAGCACTCCAATTTGTGGCACTTTGTTATGGTAGCCCTGGGAAAACAATCCAGTCTTTGATGATTCTTTTACCACATGGACCACCTTGATCCTTGTATGGTACTGACCTGGAATATCTCATGGCCAATTTGAGAATTAGAGGGAAAATATACATATTAAAAAAAAGACACTTTGAGAGTTCACAGTGATAATTTCACCTCAAATTCAGTATTGATATTCCAGTTCAAGTTCTGAGAATCATATTTGTCAAGGACCGGGGGATTATAAATATAATCACCTACAGTTACTCATTTGCATTATCTTACATCATAAATATAACAGTCTCATACCAATACTCCATCACTAATTATGATTATTAAAAAATTTTAAATGTTGTTCATACCATCCCTATTTTATTCCTATCGATCTGTCTGTCCATCTGTCTTTTTGGCAATACTAAGGTTGTGCAAGCCCTCATCGCCTCCTTTTTATTTTTTAATAGATGTACTAAATTTTCATTAGCAAAGCATACAGCTCTTACATACATTATACTTCTCTCTCTCTCTCTCTCTCTCTCTCTCTTTCTCTCTCTCTCTCTCTCTCTGTGATACTGGGGATTGAAACCAGGACCTTCACACTCAGCTACACACCAGCTCTTTGTGTTTTTATTTTGAAACAGGTTCTCACAAGTCACTAATTTGCCCAGTCTGTGCTTGAATGTGCAATCCTCCTGTCTCAGCCTCCCAGAGTGCTAAGAGTCTAGGCATGCACCATTGTACCGAGTACACCCTCATTTGACTCTCAGATTATCTAATTCTGTAAGTGATTGAATTTAATACTTACCAACAGTCACTGTGCTTGTTGCTCTCATACCAGTTGAGGTATCTCAAGCATGTGGTTCAGTAAATTCCTTAAGCAGGCCTCACAGCAGTAATCTTCCTTCAGCTCCTTCACACTTCTTTCTCAGTGAACTTTCCACTTTCAAGTAAATTTTGTGGAATTAAAATCTTTAGTTCAACTGGGTGGAGTGGTGCATGCCTGTAACCCCCTGAGACAGGAGGAAGTTTGAGGCTAGCCTGAGTTTCATAGTGAGTTCAAGTCCAGCCTGAATGACACAGTAATGTTTCAAAAAACAAAACAAAACAACAAAAACAACTTTAGTTTAAAGGAGGTGCATTAGTCCACACTACTGTTCCCAACGACTCAGAAGGCTGAGGTGGGAGAATCACTTGAGCCCACAAGTCTAAGACAGTGAGATTCTAGGTCAGACTTTTCTTCTTTTTATTTCACATTGTCTTTCTTTGACTGTTTTTAATATGTTACTCCAGAGCCAGGCCTGAAATTGCACATCTGTAATCCCAGCACTTAGGAGGCTGAGACAAAAGCATCACCATGAGTAGGAGGCCAGCCTGGAATTCACAGAGAACTTGTTTCGGGGAGCGCAGGGGATGTATCAGGATCAAGAAAAGAAAAACTTGTATGTCTTAATACTACATTTATTGAGACATCATTAGATTAATACAGGTTACATTTGGTCTCTTCAGTTGTGATGATGACCATTGGCTTGGGGACCTGTATGAGTACAGTGAACTGCTGAGGTGTGTACTGATTTTTTGATAGATTCTGTGTTACTACTTTTGTTCCAGGTTTGATTTAAGATCTTTTTTTTAAGGTTTTTTTTTTTAACTTCAGCTCTTTTGATTTTATGAGAGTGAAAAGGCAATATGCAGTCAGTAGAATCTATATTTTGAATTTTGATTTTGATCTGTTCCCAAGCTGCTCTCTTGACGCTTGCTGGGCAGCAGCTAAGGGCTGCAGGTCCCAGCCAGCTGCGAGATTATGGGGGTAAACAGCACTTAGTATGCAGTGTCCTATGTTGCTAAGCTATGATGCTCAGTAGGTCAAATATATTAAATGAATTTTTTACTCTGTTTGTTTGTTTGTTTGTTTGGTAGTGGAGATTGAAGTCAGGTCCTCACACTGAGCTATATCCTCAGCCTTTTTCACTTTTCATTTTGAGACAGTATCTCACCAAGCCCTTAAATTGCCCAGGCTTGGCTTAAATTTGTGATCCTGCTGCCTCAACTTCCCAGAGTTCTGCGATTACAGGCATGCCCCATCCTGCCTGGTTAGAATGTTTTGTTTTGCTTTGTTTTGTTTTGTATTTGTTTGTTGTTGCTGTTGTTTTGAGACAAGATCTCTCTGTAATTCCAACTGGTGTTAAACTCACTATGTAGCCCAGACTGGCCTCTAACTCACAATGATCTTCCTGCCTCAGCTTCCGGAGTGCTGGGATCATAGGTGAGCGTCACTACACCCGGCAGTAAGAATATTTTCTTATCAGTTTATAGCGATGGGCTTATCCAGACCATAAGTATTTTAAGAAGAATGTATTTTTGCTTGTTCCTAAGTATATTATATGTGTTTACAACATAGATTTTCAAATCTAAGTTTTTGTAGTTTTAGAATTTAAGAATGTTTGCTTGAGTTATTGTATGTAGTATTTATTCTGTTTTGTTGTTTTGGTTTTCTTCTTTAGGACTCCTAATATACTGATACTATATCTTTTTGCCTAACATAAATATCACTTTTAGTCTTTTTAAAATTTTTTATTACTTTTGTTGGTTTTGTTTTGTGTTTTGAGACAGCATCTCACCATGTAGATCAGGTAGGCCTTGAACTCACTATATAGCCCAGGCTGGTTCTGAATTTATAGTGACCTTCCTGCCTCAGCCTCTCAGATGCTAGGGCTACAGGTGTGCATGTACCACACTCTCAGCTTTCATAACTTTTTGATTTGTAAAACTTCCTGCCTTTTTACTTTTGTTTCTGCTATTATTCATTGTGTAAATTTGCTTTTCTATTCATTCCAGTTTGGCTTTTAAACCATTTTTTGCCTTTATCTCTCTATCTCCTCAGTTTTGGCACCTCTTTTCTGAGTTTATGTATGACCACATTCATCTAATTCTAATGTCATTTCCAAAAAAAGAATGCTATGATTTTTTGTCTTTGGGGTATTTTTTATTTATCATTTCTTCCTGGCACAATGTCATGATCTGTGGGAATATTGTTTTTCTCATGTAAAATTTTGATTTTGAATTCAGTACATTCCTGAGGCTCATTTTTATAGAATTAAATTTTTTTAAACTTCTAGAAGGAACATTCATTCTAGTAGCTTTTCTAATTTCATCGAGCTCCCGTCTGTGCTTTTTTTGGGGGGGTGCTAAATAATTTATTTTAATGAATATGACTTTTTGTATCATATTAAAAATTAAAAAAAAAAAAACAGCCAGGGACATCCCTCCATGGTAGAGACCTCACAATGTGCAAGGCCCTGGGTTCAAAAAATCAATACGAACCAAAATATAAAGCCCGTGGTGGCTCACTTCGGAGATTTCCTGGATTGTTCTCTGGCACTGTTTTACTCTGGGACTTCTCTGCCCGTTCTCCGCTGTGTGCTCCTGTGCTGTTCGGTGTGAATGATCTTTCGGGGTGTGGGCTCCAGCAAGGTCCATGCCCAGGAAAGGAGCCTGTGGCCACCTACAGCTTCTGAGGTTGCCAGGGACAGATGTGCAGCCCCGCTGGCCTCACCGCAGGCCGTGCAGTGCCTGCCTCAGGGTGTCCTTCTCTCTTGACCTCCTGGCTCGCCGCGGGACAACTGCAGGCTATTTTGTGGTCCTCCCACCCTTGTCCCTTCCTCTGCCTAAATGCTGATGCCATGAAGGTCTTGTGGCTGAGGATGGTGCATGGTTTGTTGTTGTCCACTGAGGATTTGAGATTTGTGAGAATATCTCGCCACTTAACTTTGAGCTAAATCCCTTCCGAAGGTTTTCGTTTCTCCTTCTCTCTTATCGGTTGTCTCTTCTCTCTTCTTCCTCTTCCTCTTCCACTGCTTCTTCTCCTTTCTCTCTCTGTCTCACTCTGTCTCTCTCTGCCTCTCTCTCTCTCTCTGTCCGTCTTTTTGAGACAAGTCTCACAATGTACTTCACGCTGGCTTTGAACTCACTATGTAGCCCAGGCTGCCTTGGCCTTGGAATCCTGCTTTGGCTTCCCACATGCTGGGATTACAGACATGCAACACCTTATCCACACTTTTGGAGATCCAAAAATGATATTTCCACTACTGTTGCCATCTTTCCAGAATGATCTCTTTAAAAGATGCCAGATTGTGCTGTTTCTGTGTTCAAAATTCCTGAACTGCCTCCCTGTCTCATGCCAAGTGAAAGCCAGTGTCCTTCAAAAGGCTCAGGAGGCCAGCACACTGCTCCTCTGTTTTTCCCCTACCGTTCCCTGCCTTCCCGGCTGGGGCTCCTTCCTTCCCCATCTTCTCAGGCCTTGCCTCACGCCCGCCTCTGCCCCAGCTTTTCCTACCTTGACTGCGCTTCGCTTCCCCAGATAGAGCCTGGCTTAGTCAACGCTTCCTTCATGTCTTCGCACCTCCTCAGCCTGCTGAAGTTGCCCACCCTAACGCTGCCAGCCCTCCCCCAGCACATGCTTTCACCTTTGATCTGTTTTTCCTTTGTCCCAACACACTAAACACCACTTGTTACGCCTCCATTTAACTTTGTCTTCCCCTGCTAGAACAGAAATGGTGGAATGAGGGATGTTTATCTGCTTTGTTCCCTGTGTGCCTCTAGCACAGAAGATCAGGACCTCCTGTCTGTCCCTTGCAGCTGTTTACTGCACGCAGGGTCTGCTAATGCTTGCACCCACGCACAGGCTGGGGAGCTCCTTGGGGACTGTGTCACCACCTCCTCCACCCCTGCCCAGAGCCCACAAGGCCATGGACCGGCCTCAGTTTGAATGGGTGAAGGGCTGGCAGTGGCAGCCTGAGACCCGTGGATTCCCAGAAGGCAGAGAATGTCAGAATCATTCCTTCCCGGACTTCTGGGTTCAGCCCAAGCCAAAAATACCACCCCAGCCACATCCCTGCTAACGCTTCCGCCCATTTGCTGCTCACTGGGGGACTGCAGAATCTGTGGGCTGAAGAGTGCGAGAAGAGGAAAAAGCAGCTCCTCACCCCAGCAGCCCTGGCATGTGGGCGCGGGCGCTAAGGGAGGCCAGAAACAGGGTTTGCTGCATGCTCACCCGTTGATGCCTCAGGGGTTATTGCTTACTTGGTGTGCCCAGCTCAGCTGAGGAGCAGACGCCAGTATCCATCTCCTGGCTATTGGAGCATAACCAACGCCGTAGGGACTGACCAGCAGTGCCAAGCTCGGCAGCCTCACCATTGGAGCAAACCTAGCAAGTCTCAGGCAAGGGAGGGATGTCCCGACACCTCCTGCCTTCCTTTGGGACAAGGAGGCCTCCTATGGAGGTTGTCTTAAGGGGGCCCTGCATGGAACATTTCCTCCTAAATTCTGATTGGCCTTGGAAAACCCTCCCTGACCTTGAGTGTTTATGGAATCACTCTCCCATTAAAAGGTTCCAAGCCCATTGCCTGGGCCAGGAAAACAAGATAAAAGGCAAAACCTGAGGACTTTTCCGGTTGTAAGCTTAAGGTCTTTAGCACTTTTTTTCCTCAGTTCCTTTTTATTATAGTAGAAACTACAAACCCAACAACCAAGATTAGCTCCCACCTTCTTCTCCGCGGAGGCATGGCAGGTCTACCGTGGCACTGCTGGGGACTGAACTAGGGGAACACTGAGCTATATCCCTATTCCCAACACTCTGTGTGTGTGTGTGTGTGTGTGTGTGTGTGTGTGCATTGTTTTGCTACACTGCCCAGGCTGCACTCAAATTTGCAATCTTCCCAAGTCTCAGCTTCCCAAGTGTCTGAGATTATAGGTGTGAATCACCTTGTCTCACAGGAAGCATATTTTGAAGCCCTTCTTTTCTCTTCCCCCACCTTAGTCTCCAATGGTACATGAACAGTGCTTGACCAATCAAAATGAGTGGGTTCTATTTCCAACTAAGAGAAAGCCAAGGATTCCCAAACCCCCAAGGATCTGAAACTCAGATCATCCTCAAGGTTTCTAGAGTTTTCCTTAAACCTAGACTAAATTCTTAGTCTTCCCACCATCAGCAGCCACCAGGGTTCCCAATTCGGCCGAGAAAGTGATGAGTTTATACTGTGTATTATGCATAAGACATCTTAGTTCTAGGCCATGTTGGAACTTGGGGCACTGGGAAAAAGCAGCCAGCTTGCTGCTCTGGTGAGTGGCTGTGGCCTGGCAAGCCACAGGGCAAGAACCACAGGGACTCCTGTGATCCACATCATGTTGGAACTTAGAGCACCATGAAACCAAGCAACCAGCTCTCTGCCCTGGTAAACGGCTGAGGCCTGGCAAGCCGTGGCTGCCCCAAGGTGAGAACCATCAGCATCTCCTGAGATCCACGCCATGTTAGAACTTAGGGCACTGGGAAACCAAGCGACTAGTTCACCTCCCAGCTCACAGGTAAGGGGCTGTGAGCCTACCAGCACAGGCTGAGAATCAAACATTCCCCCCCCATTAGTAAATGGGAACCATATGACTGAGCAGATCTTGGAAGGTTGAACATATGTAGTCTAGCAAATAGGAGGGATTTCCTTCTACCATCTCTTTGAAGGCAAATATTGTTAACATTGTTTTGCTTTGTTCCAATTAATTGTACTACTCTATTCAATATTCTGTTTTGATAAGTTCTATAATGTTCTGTATTTCCTTTAATTTTGCTATACCTGATTGAAAGAATAACTATTGTGAAGATAGCAGGATATACTAAGATACCTATTACTGTTATCCCTGTAACCTGCTGTGAAGACCTGTACCAATATCACTGCACTGTCTCAATTGGCTTTGTTCTGTCTTGTTCTTGTATTTTACTACCTTCAAAAAAAAAAGATAACAAAGTAACAAAATACCTCTAAAAACTCCCAACTCCACCAAAGCTGATCCATGGGGAATGGATGAGGAGAAACTCAAAAACAAAGCAACAGAATTATATAAGGTGATTAAATAACAACAACAAAACAGATCAGTAAGGTACTGAGCAAGCTGAAACATGATATAACTAAACAGATAATGGACTTAAAAAGCAAAAGGAAAAAAAAGCAAAAGGAGGAAAAGAAAATGCTCTAAAGGATATAACTTCATGTATGTTTAAGTGTGTAGGATTGATAACCATATTACTAAGTTTTTGTTGGATCATTGAACAGAATTGTTTGTAGCCTCACTGTTTGAATGTCTAAGAAGACAATATGTAATTTATCAACTAGTGATTTCGTACTGTTTTTTTTTTAATTTTGCAGTGTTTCTACCCTTTTTTGTTTTACCTTTTTTTCTCTTTAAATAAAAATTTTTTAAAAAGACATCTTTGTTCTAGCATGTGAATCCTCTGGGATAAACACCACTGCCATGATTTTACAGATCATAAAACTGAGTTCATTAAGGTTGGGTAGCCTATCCAGGGTTATCTAGCTAGGAAAAAGACCCCATAAATGCTTTGCGCCTTGTGAGATATTCCTACCAGCCTACACAGGGGTTTGGTTGAAGGAAACAAAAAAAAAAAAGGAAAAAAAAGCAAAAGGAGGAAAAGAAAGTGTTCTAAAGGATATAACTGCATGTATGTTTAAGAAAGTTTTTTAAAAAAAAAAAAAACAACTCCTGGTTTCCCCAGGAGAGCTCTGATTGGCATCTAGTATCTTGGTGTAAGTATTAATATTACCCTGTTCTCAAAATTATCAAATCTCAAAATTATCTTAGGACAATAAATTATATAGTCACCCTGTCCAGTATGGACAAGGAGCAGAAAAATAGAAAAAAACTACAAAAAGTTTTGCTCTCGAGCTCACTCGGCAGGGCATGGAAGAGGCCCAGGAGGGCTGTGAGGGTCTCTAATCTTGCGCTACTGACCTTCTCCTGGTGGCACCCCAACCCTGGTGCCCCACTGCTTGTGCCTCTCCTCACCCAGTGCCAGAGCTGTGATGCTCAGGACAAAGGAAAGAGGCTGAAGGGCGCCAAGTGCTCCTACTACTCCAGGTGACCTTTCTAGGAGGTCCTTGCATTGCTACAAAAAATGAATGTTCTGGGTAACAGGTCAGAGACTCACTCCTGTGCAGAGGAAAGCTAAGAGACAAGGCTTTCTTCTCAGTAGGGAAAAACATAAAGTCTGAGCAGATCCTTCATTCGACAGTGGGGCCTCTGCTGTAATTCGCTGGTATGACATACTAGAATGACACAATTGAAAGAGCAGACAGACATTTAGAAATCGGAGACCTGAACTTGCCTTTTAACTTGCCCACATATTAGTTGAGTAACCTTTGGGAAGTAAGTCAAAATCTATGACCTTAACTATCTAACTATCTAACTTATGTGGGAAAGTCTAAGAATGCCAACTTTAGCCTTGTGCAGTGGCACATGCCTATAATCCCTGCACTCTAGAGGCTGAGTCAGGAGTATCACTGAGTTCCGGGTCATCCTGGGTCATATAGTGAGTTTGAGGTCAGCCTGAGCTAAAGTGAGACTTGTCTCCAAAAAATAAATAAATTTAAAAAATGCTAGAGATATAGTTCAGTAAAGGCTTGGGTTTAATATCCAGTACTAAAAACAAAAATAAAAACAAAATCAGAATGCCTACTTTGAAAGTAGCTGCAAAATATCCAACTAAAGTATGTAAGACATGTCTGGTATATTAGAAGCATTTAGGCGATGATGATGATGATGATGATGATGATGATGATGAAATTAATCTTTTGTTATCTCCTATCCATCCATATCCATCCATGCACCTGTCTTAATGACTTTCTCCTGAAGACTTATGCCCACAGGTTCCCTTCTGAGGAGTGCACGGTCTGACCAGCCACAAGCCTGTGACACTGAGCATGTCACAATCACCAGGCCTGGTGACCTATGACAGGGCACTCAAGTAAGGCCTAGGCTCTGGAGCAGGTGAGCCCTGGGGCTTACAGACAAGCACTCCAACCCCACCCCCCAGCCTGCTTAATACAGAGAGGCTGAGGCTGTGCAGAGGGAGGGAGGTCATTGACTTTTGGAAAAATAAAAGCATTCAGGAGACGGAATGTGAGGATAGTCACACAACAGCACAAATGTGCTAATGCCACTGAATTGTGCACTCAAAAGTGGGTTAAAATAGCAAGTTTGTTTGTTTGTTTATTTGCTTGCTTTTGAGAGGTTCTCACTGTGTAGCATAGGTTGACCTTGAACCCATGGCAATCCTCCTGTTTCAGCCTCCTAAATTCTGGGGTTACAGGTATGTACCACTAAGCATAATGGCAAATTTTGTGGCTGCACAGTTTACAAAAAAATAAATAAATAAATGAATAAACAGCCCCTGAAATCTCTGAAGGGCTTCAGAAACCAGGAGAAAAAGAAAAAAGAAAAGAAATTACCCTTTTGTTGAATGTAACACAACAGTGCTGACCTCTGGACATAGAAGAGATATTCTAAAGGAAATATCCAAAATGGAATAAGTACTGCTTCTAAAGCATCCATGTGCATGAGAGAAAGAGGTTCAGTTATTTACACAATTCAAACTAAATCAATTTTTGTTGAGTAATTAGTATGTGCCAAGGATGACATCAATACTGGGGATCACTGATACACAAAGAAATGAGTTCAGGCCTTGAAAGGAATTTGTTCTTCTTTCACAAGTATTATCTCACTTATCTTTACAAAAAAAAAAAAACCTGAAAAATTAGAAAAGTTGGTGATGGGGGAGGAAGGAGGAATTTCAGCCTGTTATGGTGGAGGGGCAACACGTGAAAAAGGAATTAAATTTGTTCTCTCGGAACTGAATGTAGTGGTGCACACCTACAATCCCAGCACTGTGGGAGACTGAAGCAGGAGGATCATGAGTTCAAGCCCAATCTAGACGACTTTATCAGGGACCCCTGCAGTGAGTCCCCAGTGTCCTACAAGGTGTTATAGCAGTACATGGTGCAAAGAAAGAGCAAGAAACAAAATGGCAATGCAGTGGGGAACTGGGATGAACAGTTGTCCATGGGGAACAAAGGGCCCTGAGGCAGTCAGAACCTCAACATTTACTGATCAAGAAAATGGTGAGGGCAGGGGATTATCTAACTCCTCAGATGGTGGTGGTGGTCTTATGCTAAGGAAAGTCTTTATTTTGATGAGGATGATGGGGAGAGATGGCAGATTATCAGGGAGTTTCCTTTTTTTGTTCCAATCTGGCTCAAAGGACAACCTCAGACATCCCCTGGACTCAATCTATAATCCATGGTCCTGGCACAATTTAACAAAGCTCTTTTTCAAAACAAAGAATAAAAACAGCTGGGGATGTAGCTCTGTGCAAAGGCCCTTAGTGCAATCCTCAGTATCTTTTCCCTGAACTACCCCAAAAAGATTTATTTGCTCTGCTTCTAAGAGAGAGACAACAGTGAGGCAGAAGATTAGGGCATGGTAGAGCTGGCTGGGAAAGTTGGTGTGACCTGTTAATTACAGGATCCTGGACACCTATGCAGAATAGTTCCAAAAACCCTGCACTTGGACTTTCTCATGAGAACTTGAGCAGGTTCTCAATAGGATGACCTAGACCTGACATCAGTCTGAGGAGTTGGGTGACACAAAAAGGACTCCCACAATGAGATTTCACCACTGTGTTCTCTCTTGCACTGTGGCCATGCTCACACTGCAGGGTGCACTTCTTCTCCTACTTTTACTTAACCCAAACTCACTCTGCAGTCTGTTTTCCTACCTTTAATAAAACTTAGCTACTGTTCCCTCTTGTCTTGGCCAATGTTTGCTCCGGACAGAAAAACCTAGAAAATACCTCAGGAAGGAGACTCTAATACCCTAAAACTGGGTTACAAAGGATAAAGGATAATGTTAGAGGAAAATAGCACTAGATTCAACAGAAAGAATTTTCTAACACAGAAGACAGGATGTAGTATATTGTACATGTAGTATCCAGAGAAAAAAATCTTGGTGAGAAGTGCAATTTAACAAATATTTATTGAGCTTAGATTGTGAAAGGATCAATATGAACCTGAGTGAAAGATGAGAAAAACACTTTCTTAGATACAGCTGTCTATGAGAGGAAAGGGAGAATTCCTCAGTGATGTCTTTGAAACTTTTAAATGTTCACATCCAAAAGTCTAGAAATTTTATTTTATGGTACCCACACATGCAGTGGAAGCATATTATAGGGATAGTCTTTGAGCGATTACTTTGGAGTAGCTTGAGTTGGGAATGACCTATGGGCCAGTAAATAAGGGACTGGCCAAATAAACTGTAGTGTTATACCAGTGCAGATCCATGCTAGAAAATACAAAGAAGCAGCTTAAAGAATTTTAACTTATAAAAGTTGTATACAATAACAGAATAGATGGCCAAGATATATGGTTGAATATTTTGAAAGAGGTTGAAGGCTTATCCACATGATGTTACAAGTGGCATTTTTAAAAAACTTCTTACAAAATTCTATGAGTATTGCAAAAATATAGTATGTGCAAAAATAGGGAAAGGTCTGAAGGAAAAAACGGTATGTTGATAACAAGGTTCAAATCCAGATGGTGGGAACAGGGAATGTGGCATAAGACTGTCAAGGAGACATTGGCTTTCTTGGTAATGTTTTGCTTTCTTATAAGGCAAGAGAATTTGTGTATCAAAATATGTGCTTTCAGTAATTTCAAGAGAAGAGGCAGCATGCTTGCTTGGAAATGTTCCTGATCTAGGACAAAATCTTTAGCCTCATTTGCAGCCAGGGACAAAGCCCTGGCCAAGCAGATTCAGTAGCTACTTCCAGGAAAGCTTATTAATGGAAAGGATTGGATGGCAAATGATAACTTTGCCTTTGCCCTTCACATTTCCCCCCTTTTCTTGCTCAGAATACAGGAAGATACTGGGAGATGTGAGCCACCTCTGGACCAGGAAGACAAAAAAGCACTTCCTAAGGTTGATGGAGCGAAAACATTTAGAGTTTGGTATGTGGATGATTTCTGGGTCCTGCTAAACAGGAGCAGCTATTTCTGATGTCTTGTTAAATGATAAAAACAAACCTATTTTTTTGTTGAATCCATAGTCAGGTTTCATTCCATGCTGACAAACTCAGCTTAAAATGAACACACTGGGATCTGCACAATCTTGGGCTTGGGAACAAATAGAAATTACTGAAAGTTGTTAGCCTAGCCTGACTTTGAAAAAAGAAAGGAGCTGCTACCCCATTTCTGGTGGCCCTGGAATCACCATGCTCAGAGGATGCCCCAAATGCACAGTCACCAGAGAAAGCAACAGCCCTCAAACACACAGAGAAATGTGGAACTGGGCCAGGGAAACCAGATCCTCCTAAGCAAAAACCCAGCACAGGAGCAAGCATGCCAGAGGGTTGTGTGTGGGAAACCTTATCCAGTGATTAGGGCTCTGGATCCCATTCTACTTATAGCACCGGCAAGTGCAAGGACAAGGGAGTGGTGCTCTTGGCAGCTGTTTGTTTGAACCTGCCTTGGCCGCTCCCTGACTATTTGTTTAAAAGGCAAGCAAGGAGAGAGGAGAGCTGGGGGTGGCTGGCTGGCCAAACAGAACTTGGGCAAAGGAAAAGTAATAGCTACATCTACTCTTAGAATGCCACATTTCTGCAAGGGATTCCTGATGTTTTCAGATGTGTCTATTTGGTGTGATTTCCTCAGCTGGACCACCTTTCAGAGCTGGGCTGGCCCAATGGTCTACTAAACTAGAGAGTGAGAGGCCATCTGGAAATCCAAGGGAGGAAGTGGAAGAGACAACAGCGCCAGGTCACTGACATTACAGAGGCAGAGCGATGAGAAGAAGTAGAAATGCTCTAGAGAGGGCAGATGGGGATGTGCCCGGCCAGTCAGCTTGTGGAGGTGGCTGGAGTTGACCACCCTCCCATACAGTCCTGTCGAGAACAGAAGGAAAAATCATGGTAATAACCTGACAGATGGTACAGTTAAGGATTAGAGGAAGGTCACCTCTCTAGACAAAGGGAGCAGCGAGTAAAACCAAAGGAGCAAATAGTGAGAATTTTGATTTGTGAGGAACGAATCTCTGTCTCTTTTTTCCTAGGAGCCTAGTGCTCTATTTTGTTCTTAGAGTCTGTCATAGTTTATGTCAGTGGCACCCAAATCTCATTATGAACTCAACCAAATCTAGCGTTTGTGATTGGTTTGTTGTGTAGCGCTCAGATTGGTGGTGTGAGTGCTACACCCACTTAGGGGTGGAGCCAGGATATGCTGTAATGGCGGGAAGAAGGCGTGTCTCACTGTCTTGCAGGTTTCCGCCTTGCTGTTTGCAGCTGCCATGAACTGTGGCCTCGCCATGTCACCTTACCTTGGAGCCAACTGAGCATGGACTGAAACCTCCAAGAACTGTAAGAAATAAACCTTCCCTTCTTTGATGTTAGGCATTGGGTATTTTGGCTCAGCAACTAGAATAAAAAGTAACTAAGACAGAGTCAGAGTCTTTACTCATTTTGGTTCTTAGGATCTCCAGGAATATAAAATTCAGTTGGACACTGCTAAAGAAGTTGAAACCATGTGTAATGTGCAGGTATAAAGTTATAATGGTATATGCCCAGTGATTAGGGGAATGTGCCTACTTAAATTGCACTACCCAGGCAGCTGTCAACTCATGGAGCCAGCCTTTGATAGAAGCTTATGACACTTTCCAGTGACTAAAACCAGGAGCCTAAAACCTGAAAAAACTTATGTCACCCAATCCAACCACTTGCTTTATAAATAAGAAAATTGAAGGACGGAGGGAGGACATGAGTTGCCCAAGGCACAGAGCAAGTTTGGGAAATGTGAAAACAAACACAGAGTGCATGCCAGAGACTTTACACTTTGCCTCATGTATTCATTGTTCATTGGTTAATTTTTACATCCCCACCTCCTTGAGGTAGATCTCTGAGCACCTAATTCAGCTGTGGTCATACAGGCACACAAGGGAAGAGCTGGGATTTGAGCCCACATAATGTGGTTTCAGAGACCAAGCTCTTTCCACTACTTTTTACTCCCTCTGCAGCTTTTTCCCACTGTCCCAAGCTATTCTTCCTGCTTCCCCACTCTCAGCCCACTGCCACCTCCTGTCAGGGTCAATAGTCATCCCTAGCTTGGTCCTATACACACTAATGGCAGCAGGCAGATGGTTTTCTTTGGTGTGAATGGAATGGCAGGAGAAGGAGAGCTGGGTATTGCTAAAACCAGCAGGGCACCAGGAAGGGTGGGGCTGAGACCTGGACCCAAAGGATCATGATGTACATCACTGCTGAGCTCAGGGGTAAACTATTCTCATCTCCGTTTCTCTTAGTTTGAGCAGGAACCATAACCAGAGGTTCACAGATAGTGGAGGAGTTGGGGATAATGAGTTCCAGAAAAGGATATGCAAAATTTTAATCATGTGCATTTTTTCGGTGTTTCATTCCCTTCAATAAAAACACTGATCTAGAATGAACCAGACTCTGCATATGAGGCACACACACATGCACACACAGACTCCCAGGGAGTGAAACCAGGAAATGCCTAGCCAGATCCTAGCTGTATTTTATTTTGAGATGGTTTCCTTAAATTCTTCAGGCTGACCAGCCTCAAATTTGTGACCCTCCTGCCTCAGTACCCCAGGCAGCTGGGACTACAGGCATTTGCCACCTGTTCATGCTGCATATGCCCTCTAGATACTGCACTGTCCTAGGTCTCCTGGGTTCCTGTAAAAAGCAGCATTATGTAGACACAGGAGTACTAAGGCTGGAATTAAGAAATCAGGGAATCAAACCCTAACTCGACCTCTTCCCAGCCGTGTGGCCTTAAACCCCCTTACTACTTGGGGGCTGAGTTTTTTTCATTTAAGCAAGAATAACCTGGCTCTAATGCAGTTGCAGGAATCAGATGGAAACCAGCTTAAGCCAGACACGTGGCTGGCCCTGGTGGATGTGGATCACGTGGAATTTGGGGAGATGCCCAACCCTAGCTCCCAAGGAATGTTTTATCACAATGAGGCCCCTGGATAAAGCAAGGGTTTAGTGGAAGCAGCCATTTGAAAGGGAAGGCTTTGATTTCAAGCTGTATTCACATAGCAAGCACATTCAGGGGGTGTTTTCCTATTTACTCTGATACTTCTGTTTACTGAAAAATTCTATTTTGTCATGAATCTTTTTATTAAAAAAATTAAGCCTGTTTTTATTATAAAGTAATACATTCTCGTTAAACATCTAGAAAATGTAAGAAAATAAGTTGTGTTCTATCATTTAATTTTTAATATTTGAATTTTTTCTATCAATCCATGCTTGTTTTTACATTGGGAAGACGTTGATTTTAAACACCATTTGGGGTGTGGTGGTGCATGCCTGTAATCTCAGCACCTGGGAGGCTGAGGCTGAAGGGTCACCGAGTTCGAGGCCAGTTTGAACTACATAGTGAGATTTCCTATCTCAAAAACAAACAAACAAGCAATTGTGAAGGACTGAAGAGTCCAAAATCCAATAAGACAAATTTTGCAGGCTGGACACTCGGAAGAGTTACAGATGGGAACCAAAGGTGGTCTGCTGGCAGAATTCCTTCTTGTTTGGGAAAGGTCAGTTTCTTGTTCTAAATTTTTCAGTTTGATTACATGAGGCCACTCACATTAGGGAGAAACTGTACTCAAAGCCCAGTAATTTAAATGTTAATTTCATCTACTTATCCAAAAAAACACCTTCATGGAAATATACAGAATAAAGATGGGACAAATCTAGGCACCGCTGCCTAGCCAATTTGAAATGTAAAACTTGTCTATCATGCTTTTGCAAAAGCTTTTTATAAGTAAAAGCTATAAAGATCTAATGGCGCTTCACATGAGCTGCTTCTCATGCTATTTTTGTGTAAAGCTTCACAGAAACAATGTTAGATGCTTAGCCTTTGGCAAGTTGAATGTAACTCGGGGTTTTCTAGGGAGTCGTGGTGGTATGTGTGGTATGGACTTGCTTTCTGAACTGAGCGAGCACAATTTGTGTTAGATTGGATAACAAAATGGGAGTGAGTCAAGCTGGAGGAGATTATGGTAGGATTTAAAGAACTCCAAGCACTCTGTTGGTGATGTCTCTGGGCTTGAAATTATCAGAGGTGACAATGCCCCCCCACCAAAGTGCCTCTTCAGGAGGTCAGGAAGTGTCCTTGTTGGTTTCTCTAGATCGTGTCCTTTGGAACACCTGCCAGCCCAAGGTCATTCCCTGATAAGTCTCCATATGCCTCAGAAGAAGGTTCAAGGCAGCCAGGACCACAAAGGGAACCCAAGCTCCAGGAACATTGGAGAAAGACTTCAGGCCAGTGAGAGGAAAGGCTTGGATTCCAAAGCCCTGCTATTTCTGTCTTCTCCAAGATTACCAGTCAAGCAGGAAGGAATCTGTTTCAGAGCCTGACAGCCAGTAGGTCATCTGGTTCCAAGGAACACAGGGCCTCATCCCTGCCCCACCTCCCAACACACCCACAGCAACCTTCGTCATTGCCAGCCTAAGATAGAGGAGTGCTGCAGCCTGAGCAGGAAAGGTCAGCCAGTTTAAATAGCTGCAGCATCTGCAGCAACTTTCCTGGCCTAAGAAAGGAAACAAAAGCCATGAGAGGTGACTGCCAGTGGCTCTACCTACCGCCAGGGGAGGGCCGAGGAGGACAGAGAAGCAGATGAACAGGAATTTGTTACACATCTGCAGAGTACTCTGGCATGTCTACAGGGCAGCCTTGCTTGGTGTAGGGCTGCATATCACTAGAATCACTGTCTAGGCGATGAAAGGGAATCTCAGTGAGGCTGAGTGACTTACCCCAAGGTGATAGGATTGGAGACCTCTCCCCCACAAACTCAGTATGGGCTAATCACTTTTTCTGAAATGATTATAAATGCACAAGCGAACAATCATTCCTATCCCTGCCTCCACGTTCCCTCCCTAAAATAAGTCACTGTTACCAGTAATTGTAGACTTTCAAGGACAATCTATGAATATAAACATGTAAAGTACAAGACTGATGTCTGTGGCAATACATTCGTGTATATATATTTTATGCACATAAACTCACAGTAGTTCCCTCTTATTTATCCTCAGATTCACTTTCTGAGGTCATCCTCAGAAACCATTAAATGACAAACCCAAGAAATAAATAATTTGTAAGTTTTTGATTGCATGTCATTATGAACAGTGAAAGGAACTGTCCTACTGAGTACTGCCAGGGGACATGAATCATCGCTTTGTCCAAGGTACCTATGCAATGATTGCTACTTACCAGTTAGTCATTTAGTCAATTAGTAGCCAGCTGTGTTATCATATCACAGTGCTTTGTGAAACCGTCACACCGGTGCTTTGTGAAACCTTCATTTTATTTCATAAGGGCCTCAAGGTATAAGGGTAGCAATGCTGGGAACTCACATATGCCAAAGAGAAGCTGTAAAGTGCTTGCTTTAAGTGGCAATGTGAAAGTTCTCAACTTAATGAGTACAGAAAAAAAATATCATGTTATGAGATTGCTAATATCTATGGTTAAAACAAATCTCTTACCTACGAAATAGTGAAGAAGAAGAAAAAAGAAAGGTGTGCTGGTTTTGCCAGCATACTGAAAACTGCAAAAGTCTGGGTCACGGTGTGCAAGTGCTTAACTAAGATGGAAAGGGGCCCAGTGTGGTGCTGGTGCACTTCTGTAATCCCAGCATTCTGGGAGGCTGAGGCATGAGGATCACAAGTTTGAGCCCAGCCTTGGACAACATAGCAACTTAATGAGACTTTGACTCAAAATTTAAAAACTAAAAAGGGAGGTGGGGTGGGGCTAGGAATATAATTCAGTATGAAGGTGTTAAGTTTAACCCCTGGGGCTGCAAAATTTTTAATTAATTAATAAAAAGGGCTTCCTTATGACAGCGATCTACAGGGCTGGACCACACAGTGGATGGTTATCACAATAAATGCTACAGAAAGGGCTCCACAGTGCCAGCTGGAGCAGGGCAGTTGAGGCTGACTGCATCAGCCCAGGAGCTCAAAGCCTGTGGTCTGCACTTGCCTGCTGTGAGCTGTTAGCTCTGGCCCATTTCTATCACAAGAAGGTTATGGATAATTATGAAAATCCTAGAAATATTGGGTCCCTTGACAAGACATCCAACCTGGGCCATAGACTGAGTTCAAAGCCAGCCTGAAATTCATAAGAAAACCCTGCCTCAAAACAAACATCAAAAAAGATTAAAGCACTCTCAAGAGAGACTTAGGTTTGGTGCACATGGACCAGGACAGCCTTCTGCAGCTGGTCGTCCTTGTGTAGTTCACAATAACCCAGAGGTCTCAAGTGTTGCCACTTTTCTCTCTGCATGTCTCCAGTCTGCCACGGCAAGCAGCGACTTATTTTGCTCTCGTAAGCCATATTATGTAACTAACATCTTGAATGGTGTCCCTGAGCCAACTTAGAGGTCATTGCAGGACGGGGAGGGCAGAATAAAGGAGACAGAAAGAATGAAAAAGCTGAGCAAGAAGAAAGAGGAGGGAGAGAGAAAAAATGGAGGTGAGAGGAGATAGGCTGAGACTAGTCAATGTCTACTGCAGTTCATCCATTCCTGGTCTAGTGATGGCAACGCTACCTGAAAAGTTCTCCCCTCATTTTAGTGAGTGTTAGGTCTTCTTTAGCCCACTTCCTAGCTGACTGAGCTTAATGCCAGCAGCCCACAGGAATCACCCCAGCGCCCACTGGTATGCCCATTGGTGCCAGGAGCAGGCTCTGTGATGGCTTCTGGTGGAAAATAAACAGGCCCTACCTTGTGTCCATCCTCCACCTGCCTTTGCCACAGCTTCAGGCTGACTGCCACAGCCCGAGGCTGGTGAGGTGAGAAACCCGAAAGGTCTTTCTCCTCTTCTGTATTTCAGATTACAGCCCACCATTCAATGTCCCAGGTACATAAGGAATCTTCACTTCTCACCAGTCCAAGCTCAACAGAAATTTCATTGGCCTTTTGTGGTCAAAGATGTTGGTGCATGAATTTGAATTCTGGAATCTTGAAACTGAATGAAAGTCATCCTACATCAATCACGTTAAACCCTATTTTGGTCAGTCGTGGTGGTGCACACCTATAATCCCAATACTCAGGAAGCTGGGGCAAGAGGATTAGGGTGAGTGCAAGTCCAGCCTGATCTACATAGTGATTTCAAGGCCAGTCTTGTTGGAGACCGCAAATTCACAGTGGCTAATTTTGCATATTTGCCTATGGGATAAAAGGGAGGTTTGGGATTATGGCTCCTACCCATCTGAGATTTCCCATTGACTCTTCTAAGCATGTATACTTTCTTGAGGATTATACTTGTTGACTCTTCTAAGCATGGATACCTTCTGGGGGATCATCCCCAGGTTATACTGCAGGACAAGATCCTTCTTAGCACATGATCGTCTACACTCTCTTGAGTCTGAGTCTTCTGATGAACTGTAACCCTTTACTAGCCCCACCTATCACTGAATACACCTAATAAATAGGGGCTGCTTTGGGAGTGGAGGAGGTACAATCCAGAGACATCGACTTCCCACAGCCATTGATGCAATGCTATACTTGTCTCTGTTTTTTTATTTTTCTTGCCGTATTCTTGAGACATAATCTGAACTCTTGGCCAGGCTCCCGATAACAGCCTCTATAGACTATATATCGAGAATTTGTCTTAAAACAAATCCAAATAAACAAAAACTTCCAACAAAATACATGAGTTTCAGTATCCCCTGGAAGTGTTTGCTGGTTTCTCAATAGGTGTCTAGACAAAAGGACAGGACTTCCCAATATCCTTAAGTTTCCAGAAATGGCATGTGGTAACCTTGTCCCCTGAACGATGTCCGTGTCCTGGTTGTTCAAGCAGAAATATTACGAACGCTCTCCTGCATTGCTTGCTGAGAATGCTGCCATTAGGACATAGGAGCATTTTGGAATTCCTGGGTTCATGTTCCTTGTGCTGCGCACTTGTCTTTGCTATCCAGCAACAGGAGGGAAGCGGTCCGTTACATGAATATGTATTCTCCAAGTATTTTAATCCAGATGGAATGTGGTGACAATGAATATCAAGGGAGTCATAGATGTGAAGGGATATCCTGAGGAGCAAGCAAGCTCAGTTTATAGTGAGTAGGAGGTAATATGAATACAGAAGCTGTGCAAGGCTTATAGGAGCCTGGTCTAGAAATGTCTTTTAATGAATAAATAAACTTCGGAGATTTTATGCCCCTACAGACACTGTCTTTTTTAGTCTCTTCTTCAGCTTCCCCAAGTGGCTCTGAGAGAACCTTCCTAATATTTGGGGTGGAGAAAGGCAAAAAACTAATCAACATTATTCTGTGCTTTCCCCAGAGATTGGGAGGAAACTCAGGGTCTTCTTCCAATGAGCTACATCCCCAACTCCAAATCAGAAATCCTCAGTCCAACTCTGTGGTAGACAAGGGTTAAAGGAATTAAGGAAAGTAAAAAATCTTTAGTGAAAGACTTTCTTCCCAGAGTAACACTTGAACCTTTTCCGCTTTCTCAAGGCCAAGCTGCTAGGTATAGTGATGCAGAGGAAGCCCACAAATTCTCCAGTCTTCCTTTCCTCCAGAGGTAGAGCTTGCCCTTCCCCTTAAGTGGCCTAGACTTGGTCTCATTTTCTCTCTCTGATCACTCTCGGGGGAATGACTTGGGCAGCATTATGGAGCGACCCATGTGGCAAGGACCTTGCCTTAAGAGTGATTCCTCGGGGAGGAGAGTGCTGGCCTGCACTACCCAAGCACACTTGCTATGCAGCATTACAGCTCCTTTGGTGCATAAGACCAGAGTCTTTAGAAATGGATCTTCCTGAAAGAAATGAGTTAAATCACTTCCTGGTTAAATATTCCCATGAGTAAAATATTGCTGCATAATTTTCCCTCAAAGAAACTCTGTGACCTTGACGCATGATAATTTACCTTAAATTGGTAGAGGCATTTACCTGCTAAGATAGCAAATTCAATCCAGACTGCTTCATTTCTACATTGGTGCGATGGCTCATGGCACAGCATTCTAAATCTGGAAGGAATTTAGGTGATGCCCCTAGTTTATCTCAGGCTGATTCTGAAAGGATGATGTCAGTTTCTGTAAGAGTGAACCATTTAATGCCACAGAACATCAGATACATCCTCAACTGGCCCCTCCCATGGGAAAGGAAGAATCTGACTCAGCTGCTTTCAAGATACAGCAGTTGTGACGATTACCCCCAAAGGTCCAGCATTTGGGATTAGGGAAAGGGAGGTATTTCTGGGCCCACTAATTAGAGATTACCTTTGAGAGTGAGGCAGTTTATGCACAATCCATCAACCCCTAAGATTTAATTTATAAATATACTGCTCCTCTCCGCCACCTCCACCCTGCCTTGTATGTACCCACTCCTATTAGCCAGGGATACTGGCAGTGACCTTTCTGACAATTTAAATTCAACAAACCTTCATTGGTTTGCCTGGCCCTTAGGCCAGAAATGTATTTACATAAAAATGTTAATAGGCTGGCAGTTTCTGGATCGTAAACCCAACTAGGAGCTTCTTTGGAAAAGCTCAATTCTATTTTACAAAGAGAAGTCTACAAAAGGAATTCTTGGGCTGTAGTATCTCTCTAAACTTAGTAATCAGTGCTCAGGTTTCTTCCTGGATGCTACAGGTGCTCCCTTGTTTTTGTTTTTGCAAGCATGATGCCTGGCTAAAAACCTTGCTTTAAGAGTGAGTATAACTTCTATGTCTCACCTTCCCATTCCCAGTGACAACTTCTTCAGGCCAGTAAGTTTCTCTTATGCACTTTTTCTGGAAGATATATTTATACGTTCCTGTCTCCTTTTTAAGATGCTGTATCTCGGGGTAAAAAAATTCCTACATAGGCTCTGTACTGTGTATCTGATACACCTTCTCACAGATGGGTCTGTATTATGCATTGTGCACACACATATTTCTGCCTACTGGGAAGCCTGGTATGAATTTTTTTATACTTTATAATTTTCTGTACTTTTTATTTTTATGGGTTTGGTGACTCAGCTCAAGGCTATAAAACCATAAGGTCTCCTCAGCTCACTTCGTTTTCACTAGCAATTTGTCTGAAGCCTTTGGAGTTACATGATAAATTGCTACTTTACATTAGGTATAATTTTTAAAACCATATGGTGTTGGCATCCTGATTCCAATCAGAATTACCAGAGCAAGAAGTCACTCATTTTCATAGCACTCTAAGACCTTAGTAGGACCACGCTGTAATGAAAAATAATCAACATGTTAGATTCTCTTTAAATTCAGGAAGACAGAACTTCGCCTTTGTGACACAGTTAGAGTTGAAACAGCCCAAGCAACATCCAGCACCTCCATCCAGGTTTCACAGCATTTTGAGTTGTACTCTTACAGCTCATCAAACTGCTATGTTAAAAACAAAGCAAAGCAAAACAAAACAAAAACTCTTATTAAACCAACACTACGGGCAGGTGTGTCCAGGGTTACAGTGATGAGCAGGAAAAGCCTGCTTCAGTGAAATGTCCTGTTGCACGATAGACATTTTTCTTTGGGACAGCAAGGTACTTTCTAGACTTTGCATCTTATTGGAATAAGGGTAGCAGGGGCTGAAGTTATCTATTAAGCTCTGGATGAACTATTAGAATCCCCTGGTTTAGGAACTCTTTTTGTCACTATTCTACTCAGTAACAGAGATCTATTTTTAACTTTTTCTTCCCCCTTTAGTTCTTGTTTTTGTTTTTTGGAGATAGGATCCCTCTATGGAGTTCAGGCTAGCCTTGAACCCATGGCAGTACTCTGGTGTGCTGAGATTACAGGCATGTACCACCATTCCTATTTTTAGGGTTTTTTGTTTTGTTTTGTTTTTTTGTATCAGGAATCAAACCCTCAACCTCAAGCTTGCCAGGCAGGTGCTTTGCCACTGAGCTATATCCCTAGCCCTATTTTTAGGTTTCTTGAGACAGGGTCTTACTATGATTGGGCTGGCTTCAAACTTGATATGTAGCTGGGTCTGGTGGCATATGCCTATAATCCCAGCACCCAAGAGGCTGAGGCAGGAGGATTGCTGTGAATTCAAGGCTAACCTTGGCTACATAGTGACTTCAAAGCCAGCCTGAACTACACAGTAAGATGGTCTAAAATAAAACTAAAACACAAACTAGCAAAAACAGTTATGTGACCCAAAATGGCCTTGAACTCTATCTTCTCCTTCTGCCTTAGCCTCCGAGGTATGCATCACAGCACACAGCTCAGATGCAGCTATTTTTGTGATACTAAGAATTCAACCCAGGGCCTTCATACTGAGCCATATCTCCAGCCTTTTTAAAATTTTTTTTGAAGGAGAATCAAAGTCACTAAATTGCCTAGGTTGGGCTTAAATTTGGAATCCTCCTGCCTTAGCCTCCCAGAGTACTGGCTCAGGTCTTTCTAACAGTGCCCATCCAAAGAACTCATTGACATCCTTGATTAGCCTGTGCAGCCATTCAGAAATTGAAGAAATCCCAAGAATGTTTGAGTAGTTTGGGTTTTGCACAGGGTCTCCCTTTGGATTCTAGAGTGGCTTGGAACTCATCATCTTCCTGCCTCAGCCTCTCCAGTAGCAGGGTTTAGAGCATGAGCCACCACACCCAGCATGCGAGTGTCTCTTTAAGAAGGAAGGCTTGGTCCTTGTTTAATCTACTCCCTCATTCTGTTAATCTATCACTGATAACATTATCATATAACCTAGTGCATGTTAAATGAGCTATAAAAAAAAAACCTTAGAAATACCAGAGATTTGCAATGTGACTTGTAGGTCAAAGCTATTTCTAAGTGACAGGGTGAAGGAACTAAGCTAGTTGTTGTCAATCTTTTCCTGGTTATCTTTTTGTCAGAAAATTGGTTATAATGAACCAGAAACCAAAGTGCTCAGGTCACTTTCCCTTCAGTCTATGGATACCACCAATTAGTAAAGGGAAGTCAATTTTAGTGGGGTAAGTGGAAGTAGAGACACAATCAAAATAGAGGTGACTAAATTTTAGCATCAAAGCCAGGAAAATAGTGAGATTCCTGAAGCTGAGCATGGTGGCACACACGTATAATCCTAGCACTTGGGAAGTTGAGGCAGGAGGATTACCAGAGTTCCAGGCCAGCCTAGACTACATAAAGAAACCTGGCTCAAAAAAGAAAGTATTCTTGCTGGGGATTTAGCTCAGTGGTTCAATTGCTTGCCTGGTAAGTGCAAGGTCCTGAGTTCGATCCCCAGTACTGAAAGGAAAGAAAGAAAGAAAGAAAGAAAGAAAGAAAGAAAGAAAGAAGAAAGAAAGAAAAAGAAAGAAGAAAAAGAAAGAAAGAAAAAGAAAGAAAGAAAGAAAGAAAGAAAGAAGAAAAAGAAAGAAGAAAAAGAAAGAAAGAAAAAGAAAGAAAGAAAAAGAAAGAAAGAAAGAAAGAAAGAAAGAAAGAAAGAAAGAAAGAAAGAGTATTTTTAATAATATTGGAACAACAGACATAAACTGGGCCGGAAGGAAGGAAGGAAGGAAGGAAGGAAGGAAGGAAGGAAGGAAGGAAGGAAGGAAGGAAGGAAAGAAAGAAAGAAAGAAAGAAAGAAAGAAAGAAAGAAAGAAAGAAAGAAAGAGTATTTTTAATAATATTGGAACAACAGACATAAACTGGGCCCATGCTCTGCAAATCAGTAGGTAGGACCACCCTCCTTCAAAAATTCAGCCATTACTAGGCAACTTGCCTAGGAAAAACCATGGTTATCTAGGTTTATGGAACCTAGACAAGCAAAATACACACTTGCCTAAACAAAGCAGTTATCTCTAAGGACTGCTATCTCTAGTCTCAGCTATCTCCAAATTGATATTGCTAACATCACTACAAACCACAATACTGTCTTTGGTAGTGTTGCACAGTAGAATTCACATTAGACTGACAGCTGCTTTTAACTAGAAGTATGTTCACAGACTATGGGAGCAAGCCGGAGCTGCTGGTCAGCTTAGTGTGGATGAATTACGCAGGAGGAAAGCTGTAAACGGGAGAACTTCCAGACACCAAGAACAGGGGCCAAGATCTCAACGTAGAGTTTTCGGGAGAATCATAGCCGGCCACTGGCAACATCCAAGGCCAGGCCTGTGCCCAGGGCAAGCCAGCCTTGAAGGCAGGCTCCAACCTGGGTAGCAAAGGGGTCAGTGGTTGCTCCTTAAGTCTATTACTGGTAGCTGGGCAGCGGATGAATGTGGGAAATGCAGGGATAGTAAAACCAGTTAACCAAATACTAAACTTTTTAGCTGTTATAGAATGAAGCCAAGACTCTTAGAAAATCATGTTATAGTATGGCAGGTTAAAACCAAACTCTAGACAGCAAGGAGTGTAGACTGTATTGTGCTCCCAAACTATTAAGAAATGTCAAAATCGTGACCCAAGAGTCCAGGTGAGAATCTGAACCCCAGGGCTTTATGGCTTATGCCTCCCAAACCTCATGTGGTCATAGGTGGGGCTATTTCAGAAGTGACTGATATACACTGTGTGACATTTGTGGCTTAGTGCTAGGATAATGGGAGCAAGTGCTAGCCACTCCCCGCTTAAAGGGCAAGTAGCCTGGATATAATGTAAGGGACAGAAAGAAGGAGGCTTACAACTAGTTACTTTGGTAGCCTGTTGTTTGCTGGTTCACTATTTCACTTGCTTACTGCCTTCTGCCTGCCTGCTTTGCCATGGACTCTTTCTCCTCTGATGCCCGTTTCACACCACCTTGCCTTGGAGCCAGCTGACTATGGACTGAAACCTCTACAAATTGTGAGTGAAAATAAACCTTTTCTCTTTTATCTTTGGGTGTTGGATTATTTGTCTTAGTGAAAAGAAAAGACACTGGGGATCACAAATATCCAAAGTTTAGAGAGGTACAGAAGAAGCTGGTCAGCAGCAGGACATCAGTCTTACAGATCCACAAAGTACAGATAAACCTAAACTTATCTTGTTTGTATGACAAAATAGAAACCACTCCCCCCCCCAGTCCTTTTTGGTAGGAAATAAAAATAAATTAAATGGCACATAGGTTCCTAAGAAAAACAATGAAACAAGTCAGAGATCTTGTAAATGTTAGGCTGATTTATGAGCACTGCTCTGGGCAGTTAGTTTGTTTACAATGAGAAGTTATCTAACTCTGAACATACTGTACGTGGCAATTAGAAGTCATCATGGCAAGAGAAAACCACAGCTGGCCTGCTGAGCCCCGCACAAAAAACAAGAGGACAGGAGGGAAAATGTAGGAATGGAAGTGGGGTTTATTATAAAAGAAACAACTTTTTAGGACACTTAAGAGGAATATTCTGCACTGGGAAGACAGACATTTGACACAAAACAACAAGAGTTTTAACTCTAGCCCTGTCCCCAACTCTAAGAGCAGAATGGAAGGAGACAGCTGAAGCAAACAGGCAAATCTGTAAAATTATACTTAAAAACTTAAGAACTTGATTAAAATCTAAACTTGTTTTGCCTTTTTAAAATGTAATATACCTGTTTTAGTGCCATGCTAGCCCCACTGAAAAAGAACTCCTGTACCCATGACACACTCAAGTTGACCAGCCAATTCACACTTCTAAAGCCAGGTGTGTTCTGGTACCTGTGTCTTTAAACCCAGCTGCGCGCAAGGCTCAGGTGACGGCTAAGACTGTGCATCCACCTGCCGACTGTCCAGTGTCCTCCTCCTGCGAAGGCTGGACAGGGCAGGGCCACCTTTACTTGATAATGAAGGACCAAGAGCCACACTGACCACCTCTACCCACCAGGAAATCCTTATTTCTAAACCCAATTTGATACCCAGTAACTAAGATGATTTCCTTCTTTTAAGAAGAAAAAAACCCAAAAAACAGAAACCCACACATATAAACCCATACATAATTTTTTTTTGTTTTTACATTTAAATATAAAAATACTACTCTGCTTTGTTGTTATAAATGGAGGACCAAGGGGTAAGAACTTTTTCTTCTTTGAAAGTAGGGCTGTGCATCAGTTTCCTCAATTCTGTGTTCATGGGAGGACATGGACCCCCAAGTAGGGGAGCACGGCAGCAAGAGACCAAGGAAAGGCATTCCTCCCTGATCCCCGACCGCTCTCCTTCTCTCATTTCTACTTATACCTTAAAAAACACAGCTTCCCAGAGAGGTCCTCACTTAACCCGTGTCAGGCTTTTCCCTTCTCAGCTACCAGGAGGGAAAAATCCTCTCCTTCCCTGCTCCTTCAGGAACACATCTGCTCTGTCTGGAGAGCTGTACCTACTGGACCGGCACACTCGAGGGGAAAGCAGTGGTTAGTTTCCCTGCCCGTGTCCCCACTAATGCATTAGAAAGATTCCGTGATAGGGACAGAACGGAGGGCGTGGGTGTGAAAAGATTAAGAACTTGACCCCTCTTATCCTGGCCAAAGAAAGCAATATTAACTGAGCATGAGGAATAAAAAGACCTTGATATTACAGCCTTTGAGTTACAATGGGGGCAAGGAGGCGACGGGGAGACAGGGAGGAGCTGGAGGAGGGCAGAGAACTAGGAAGGGCTCGACAGCTGCAAGTCTAGTCCACTTAGTTTTTGTACTGGAAGGGTTCATCGCCAGTCTCGTTGAGAAGACAGGTGCGGATGAGGGCTTCTGTCACAGCAAAGGGGTCACAATTGGCAGAAGGGCGACGGTCTTCAAAGTAACCCTTCTTCTCCTGGCCGACAGTCCGGGGAATGCGGATGCTGGCGCCACGGTTGGCTACACCAGCAGAAAAGTCGTTGATGTTGGAGGTCTCATGGAACCCAGTTAGGCGCCGGGCATTGTCCAGGCCCCCCTTGGGATCATAGGCACGAATGTGGTACTGGTGCCGCTTGCTTAGTTTCTCAATGGCCTCCTCAATGTACCTATAGGAACAGAAAACAAAAGTTTCATCTTGTCACCAGGAAAGCTCATGCTCTATGGGCAGGAACAGAAGTGGATCCAAGACTGAAGTTCACTAAACTATGGCCCCAACACCAATAAATATTCCATGAGGGAAGTGACTTTGTCTTGTTACCTATGTGTCCCAGGACTTGAAATTATGCCTGACAGGTGGTACAAAGTCATCATTCATTGACTGAAAAAAGTTGAACATCTAGATCTGTTAACTTTTTCCTATTACCAACTTTCAGTCTATTCTAGGGTATCATTTGGCACTTTTCTTTTTGGGGGGTAATAGTGGCTCTCACTATGTAGCCCAGGCTGGCCTTGAACTCACAGTGACCCTCCTGCTTTAGCCCCCAAATGCTGGGATCATAAGCACATGCCACCGCACCCAGCTCATTGGACTGTTTTCAAATGGGGAACAAAATAAGACATTTAAACCAGGTATCAGGAACTGAGGTACATGTAGCCTGAGGGGGGGAAAAACAGGCAAACATCCAAAAGAGACTTGGCAAGTCATCTTGGGGAGGAGACCATGCCGCGACGATGCTCCCTTCCTGAGACCCCAGCAGCAAGTACTCACTTCAGACCATTCTCCTCCCGCATGGCCTTTGTGCTGAAGTTGGTGTGGCAGCCTGCACCATTCCAGTTCCCAGGAATGGGTTTAGGATCGAAGGTTGCTATCACTCCGAAGTCTTCACACACGCGATGCAAGATGAAACGGGCCACCCAGAGATGGTCTCCCATGGAGATTCCTTCACAGGGTCCTATTTGGAATTCCCACTAGAAAGAATAAGATGGGCTTTTGGAAAAAACTACTCATTCCAACACAAGCTTCAGAGCCTGTTCTCTTTCCTGTTCTATTCCAACCCAGTCTTTGAGTTTGAGACTGGTGAGCAGTGAGTGAATGGGCAGCCTTTGCTAGCCAGTCTTTTCCCTACCCATCCCTAAGATCTTCGAAGCAAAAAAAAAAAAAGGTGGCAATCAGAGCCATTTACCTGGGCAGGCATGACTTCAGCATTTGTCCCCGAAATCTTGACGCCGGCATACAAACAGGCCCGGTAATGAGCTTCCACGATATCCCTGCCGTAGGCCTTGTCTGCTCCCACACCACAGTAATATGGACCTGCAAAGATATCAGAACAAAGCGGTAAGCTAGGTGTGGGGCAAACACCTTTAATCCTAGCATTTGGGAGGCCACAGGAGGAAAACAGCAGCTCCTTCAAGTGTAGCCTAGGATACAGAGCTAGAAGTTGGCCTGAGGCACATGTCAGACCCTGTGTCTCAGACAAAGAAAGCAAAGATAAAGTGGTAAGGCAAAAGAATGAAGGAACCAGAAAACCTCACAGGCAGAAGTCAGAGGGCACTTAAAACTTGCTCTCCTGAGTATTTACCCCAGCTTTCGCCTGATGGTAGGGGCATGGAGCCAGAGGCTGCTCCTCAGCGCCTTCTCTTGACTTTTATATGTTAATAATTCACTTTTGGCTTTGGCAACAGGAGGGCTGTTTTTACCATTATTTTAGCCACACTCACCAGTTTTTGGATTCTGGAGTTGCTCCCATTTCTGGAAAGGGGGCCTGCCTGGACAGTAAGCACTTGAGGGAGGGAAGTCATGCCCTCTCCAGAGGACTCACCTTGGGGCCCAGGGAAGCCGTTGGAAGGCCAGCCAAAGGGGTGGCCGTCAGTCCCCATCAGAGTATACTCCTGCTCCATGCCGAACCAGGGGTGCTGGTTGCATACCATGTCCATTATCCGCTTACAGGTGTGTCTTAAATTGGTCTCTAGAAAGTCAATGTGCCATTAGGATTATAGAGGGACACATCTCTTAATATAGGTGCTGATTAGAGAACAGTCCTACCCTCTTACACAACTGAACTGATTCATGGCAAAACACTGTCCCAGCACTAAGTCAGGAACCTGGGAGATGCTACAATGTAACCGCACATTTACAGACTCTCTAAAAGACTGAGTTATAATTAAACTCAATTGTAACCAAGTCACATGGGAACTGATTCTGAACAGAGCAAGTGTTCACCTTATCAGCATGCTGGCCATCTCCCAAGTGTCAAATGCCAGGCACTTACACCCTCTATTCATAAGGCAGCTGCTTCAAGTTGTCAAACTTAGTCCCTAGTTTCTAGGCACTTAGAGCCAAATCTAATTTTTATTGAGAATAATTTGTCCATTAGGAAGCTTACATTCCTGGTGAGTTTAAATGTGAAGTTATATAATAGTAGCTGGTACAGAAAACAAAGTGAGATGACCTCAGTTAGAAACAATTTCCAAGCTAGAAAAGGCCTCAAGAAAAGAAAGCCTGAGTCTATAACAACCCTGATGTAAGATTAGAAAATGACACAACTAAGCTTAGAAGCCTTAGGTTAAACGACCTGTCCAGGTCATAGGGCAGCAGAGCCAGGGAATCATTGGTTGTCTTGGCTTCATGGCTCAGGACCTTTAGAACAATATACCTTTTTGAAACGAAGGTGTTTGAAGGTCCAGCACCACTGTTTCCCTGGCAGTATAGCAAGAGATTTCACAGGAATTCTACCGGGTGCAGGTAGCTAAATGGACTGAAAACTGGAAACAGGCACAGGGGCAGTTACTTCCCTCTGGGCCAACGTAATTTCAACTAACCAAGATGTTCACATTTTAGTTAATGGACAGAGGGATGACCAATCCCAGAGTCCTGACAGTTCTGAGACAGTCTAGCCTTCCAATACCAATTTCAGAATACTTCTTCCTTCATAGAAGCCACAAATTGAGGTGGAATTCATAGCCAACCTGTACGTACCTGCAGGCTTCCGGTTGTACTTGAAAACTTCACAGAACACCAGTTTGTTGGGGTCTTTGCGAAAGGGGTCCCGAAACATGGAAACAGGGATAAGGTACATGTCACTGTTGGAGCCTTCTGACTGGAAAGTGCTAGAGCCATCAAAGTTCCACTCAGGCAACTCTGTGACAAAAAGATATGGAAAATTAAATTAAAAATATGTATAGGAACTCCCCAGCCAAGAAAGAATACAGCCAGTCCCTTTTACATTTCCACCTCTAAATCCAGTCACAAATGCCACCACCCTTCAACATCTTTACTTACCTGTCCCTACAGCCCTGCCTGAGTTCCAAGTAAGACCATTACCTAAGTTCCTTAAAGGCAAAAATAAATCACAACAACCACCTAAGAAGAACACATACTCCCCTCCCCCCTAAATGAGTCTACCACATGCCAGGTATGGATGGTACCAGTCAATCAATTATTGCAAATACTGAGATAAGGCAAAGATTCTAATTCCTTCCTCTCTTATCCCTCACTTTGCCAATTCAGTGTACTGAGTCGTGCCTGTAAGCTAATGTATTGAGAAAAGGAAAACAAAAGGTGGAGTCTGATTTGTAGAGTTAGGGGGGCTAGTCTTTGCTGACTTGGTCCATCCCTACCTACCTGGCCCTAAAACATGCTCAGAAACCCAGTGTGAAAGCCACTGCTAGAATTGGGAAAATGCCATCTAGTTTACAAACTCTGGAGGTACTATTTCCTTTATTCATCACTGGGTTTCTGACTGAAAGTATGTGCTTTGAAGTGGTTTGTGAATGGGATTATTTGTTTCTTTTTATTAGGGCCACTTTTAGTAATTCTTAAGTGATCTAGTTACATATCTTTTCAGAGGCTACTATCTTAGAGTTATGACCTTAATTTTTCAGTCTAGAACAAATTATTTCCTCCCACCCTGGACCCAAAGAAAAAATGCTACCACCTTCCTTCTTTCAGATAGCTTGCTTTTCTGATAACACATTTGAGTGAATGAATGAATGACCATAATATGTAGCATACACTGCATACTTGCAATGCGGCTGACATTGTACAGGCCCTTTTATACAAGGTGTGAGTCTGATCTCTGCCTTTGGAGAACTCAGTACACTGAATTGGTAAAGTGGCCTAAGTGATATGGGAACATCTGTTTTCTAGGGCACAGTTTGACCTAGAATAGCCAGCAAAGACTAGCCCCCCCACTCTCTACAAATCAGACTCGTCTTTTATTTTCCTTTTCTCAATACATTAGCTTCCAGGCAAGACTCCATTTAAACAAAGGGTTCTTTGGTTGCTCCTGTGGGGCCGTGGGGGAGCTTTCCACAGCCAGATCAGAGTCTGAAAACCCTGCCTTAGGAAAGCTTTACAAACAGGGTGAAAGAGCCAGATCCAGTGGCTCTTGGTGCTGGTCACAGAGCTTGTGGCTTAATGGCCACCCACACGCCGCTGCCCCCAGGCCTGTGTCCCACCTTTGTCCAGCCTCACCTTCTACACATTTGGGCTCACTGTCCAGGGTGCGGGTCTTGCAGCGCAGTCCTTCTCCAGTACCGTCAATCCAGATATACATGGCTTGGACTTTGTCACCCTGAGGCAAGGACAGGTACACCTGCTTGATGCCTTTGTTCAAGTGGGAACTCGCCGAGGTGGCCATGGTAGAAGATGTTCTGCAGAGAAGAAAGTGACTTTATCAATACAGACTCCTAACTGCCCCCCTGCAGGAATGGCTTAAGACAGACAGCAGAAATTTTAAAAGGTGGGGATGGTGATTTTCTCTTGGAAGTCAATACACCTAAAGGTACTTTCTTATCCATTCTACTTTCAGAGGGCTGAAAGTTTTACAGATCAAACTCTTGAGAGTGGTAGGTAAAAATCTGACCACCACCGTTTGAAGCAATTAAAGCAGATAGATAATTGCTAAGGACCAAGGCACTGTTGTAGCTCATCATCATCTCTTTACACAGTGAGGCTTAGCGGTCAAAGTTCCCAGCTACTGCAGATGTGAACCACCCCCACAAGCTAGAACCTATACTTGTGATTCTGTAATTTCCACTAGTCTGATGCAAAATTCTATCATTCAGTGTAGCCAAGGTAGGGGATTCTAAAAACAGGCTGCCAAGCAGGGGTAGTAGATGGCACACCCCTGTAATCTCAGCTCTCAGGAGCCTGAGGCAGGATAGCTGCAAGTTCAAGGCCAGCCTTTACATAGTGACCCTGTTCCCAAACAAACAAAGCAAAACAAAAAGCTACTAAAAGGAAGCAAAGGAAACAGAATGTTTACCACCTCCCAGTATAAGTAGAATTTAAAAAAAAAAAAAAGTGGCTATGATTTTTGTATTGAGTCTTCCCCTAGCCTTTCATCCCTGTGGTCTTCCTGGAAATCCACTCCTCACTCAAAAATTTAAAAAAAGAAAAAAAAGCCTTCAGGAGTTTAGATTTGAGGATGAAAAGGCAGGTTAGCCAGAATATTTAATCAAAGGCTAGCAGTTTGCTATTACCACTACGAAGGTAGTAAAAGTCCGTTTCAAAGGTACCCTCTTAGTGGTTTTCACTGGTGTAATATGAAGTGCTAACTTCAGAACACAAGCTCAGACTCCAGTACCAGAATGGTAATTTTCTCTTAAGATTCCAGAAGAAAACCTCTTCAAGTGGAAAATTCCCACTTCTAATCAATAAGGTTAGTAATTCCAAAGCTCAGAGATATACTAGAGATTGCAAGGCACAGCCACAAACCTTTGAGAGAAGAGAATCTCTGAAGCCACAAAACCAGCCTCAACAAAAGAGAAAACACCCCCCACCCTCCGTGGCCCAGCGTGGCTGAAAAGGGAACATATTGTTCTCCTCCAGCGACTTGGGCAACTTCTGAAGTACAGTGGCAATGTTTCTATGGGCAACTGTCCATGTTTGCCCAGCTGTAAACAACTGCTTCTCCCAACGGCCTCACCCAAGGGGAAAGGAACCTCATCCGATCAAATCCCACACCAACTTTGCCTAGTGTTTAACTACACCCAGTCATCAAAGTTCACCTTGCACCTCGGCCTAAAGGCCAGGGCAACCCCTGAAATCTTCAGTGTCCACTGAAAGCTGTCTCAAAAAACCAACATCAAACTATGGGTTTGCTTTTTTACACACCAACTGGAAGCCAGCAGCCTATGCATTGTAAACAACTGGTGCCACCACGACGGTGCCAAGTTCAGGCGGGGAATGGAGCCGGGAGTTCTGAGGCCTTCAGCAGCTGCAGCCTGTGCCGGGTCCTCCTCCCTGCTCCCCCACTCACCCCAGGCACAGAGCTTGAACCGTGCTGCTAGCGTTGTTCTCCCTAGCTCTCCACTTTTTAGAGCCGCGTTCGGGCTTCTCACTCTTGTTCTCTCGCAGGGCTAAACACTTAAGTTTGCCGGGTGAACGCTTCGGAGGGGGGGACCCGGAGCGGTCGGAGCACGAGGTGCTGGAATTGGCGGGCGGGTGGTTTAAACTCAGAACCTTGATCTGCGGTTCCTCCCCGTAGTTCGTGGGGCAGGAGACAAAGGCCAAACAGTTGGGAGACGACTTCACGACCCAGGAGCTGTTGCAGTCTTCATCTTCGTCTGGGGTTTTCTTTGTGGATTTGCGGCTGGGGGAGCAACCCCGCTTTCCGCCCCCGGGGGAGTTGGGATAATCCACCTTGAAAGCTGTCCCTTCCCACCGCCGTGTCCTAGAAGCCGGCGCCCCGGCCTTCGGGCCCGCGTGGACTCTGGGCCTCCTTCAGGGGGCCATGCCCGCAACCCGCAGGGCAGGCTGGGGGTCCAAAGCGCCCGCTGCCACCCCAGCCCCGTCTCCACTGGGGCGCCCGCCGGCCACGCCACTGGCCGGGTCTCCATTGTTCGGTCACACTGCAAAGGCCCGGGGACCACGCTACAGTCGCCGGCTGCCCGCTTCGACCTAGGCGCCTACGAGATCCCCGGGACCACCAACTCCCCGCCAGGCCCCAGCGCGGAAGAGGAGAGCGAGGCGCACTAGCCCCGGACCCCAGGGCCGCAGGGTGGGCAGCTCACTTTATCCCGGAGCGCAGGCCTCCGGGGAGGCACCTCCGAGCAGACGCAAGATCAAAACAACCCATCTCGCCCCGCCGGTCGGCACTTTTCGGAGCCTGGCGAGGGCGCGCGCGCCGCTGACGCCAACCCAACCGGGTGGGGGCACCCGAGCCCGCTCTAGGCGTGAGCGCGCCGAGCCCGACCGGACCCGAGGAGGCAGGCGGCCCGCCGCCCGCCGCGCCCAAGCCGGGCCGCACGCTTGCTTACCCGGGCGGCAGGCAGGAGGACGGCAGCCGCGAGAGCGAAGCGAGGAGAGCGGAGAGGCCGATGTTCTGCTCAAGCGTCCCGCGCTTCTCCCATTCTCGCCTCTGCTCTCAGCCTGCAGCCCGCGGCCTTTATGGGCCGCCCGGCACCGCCCCCGGCGCCCTGATTGGCCCGCGGCGGCCAGGAGCCGGGGCCCAGGAGCAGGAGCGCCCGGGGCCCCGCGGCCATTGGGCGAGGAACCCGGCGGGCGCCGCGGAGATGGGGGCGGGGCGGTGGCGCCGAGCCCGGGAAGGAAGAGGGAGCGGGAGAAGGACTGGGGTGCCGGAGGGGAGCGGGGCGGCGGCCGCGGGCGAGGATGGCGGGGCAGGGGAGGCTCGGCGCCGCCACCCCCGGCACCCCCAGCCCGGGCCCTGAGGTCCCGCCCTCGCTGCCTCCCCGGGGCACAGGTTTGCGAAGAAACCGCCCTGTTAAGTCCAGAAGCCGAGAAGCCGAATTTGCCCTTTGTTGTGAAAGAGCCGCGCGAGGCTGGGAGCCGGTGGAGCTCAGAGCTGGCGGGGCCAGGGCGGTGCCTTTCGGGCCTGTGGAGACCTGGTCTCCAGGCGAAGAAGCACCTCCTCCCCGGCTCCCTCCGAGGGTCAGGGAAGTGAGCAGAATTCTGGGAATTCACATTTTTAAGCGAAACGCTGTGTTTCTAGAATTCGGTAGAAACTGTTCTGGAGGGCAGCCGAAAATCAGACCTTGTCTGATAATGCCTCACCCACAAGGTCGGATCTCAGGAGTCTTTCAGCCTTTTGGGGCCCAAATTTTCTTATCTGCAAAATAAAGCCCTTTCAGGAATGACCGTCAGAGCCAAACACCAGAATTGAAACGTCTGTGTGCAAACTCAGCCGTAAGGGCAGCTAATTCCTTAAGGGCTTGCTTCGTGGCTTTGCTTTCCAAGTATTGCAACGGTATGTTGTGGCTCCTTTTTAATCTTGAAAATGTTTCCTTCTGTCAGTCTTTCTGTAATGGTTGGGAAAATGTGTATGTGAACACTTGGAGATAAACCTTAGCCAGGTGCACAAAAATCATTCAACACATACGTTGCTATCCATATTCAGTTTTTAGTGCCTGAGGTCCATCTCGTGCTGTTGCTCCTTATTGTTTTTTTCAGGAGTCCCAGGGTTCGAGATTCTGAAATTTCACTTTTTAAAGACCAAGAATTTATTTCCAGTGCCTTTGGAAGTGGAAAGGAAGAAGTTTGTTCTGGTTGTGTTTTGTACCACAAACATGGCGAAGAAATGTTGCCTGTGACCACACACCCATAACTTGGTGCCTTTGGTCAACATGCCTTCCCTTTAAGTGTGTTCAACACTGTAATACTTTGAAATGACTCAAACAGGTAGTTGGGGTACATCTTGGAATGGGTAAGTGACTTTGCAAATTCCTTGTTAGGTACACTGAAGCATTGTAGTGTGGCTGCAGACAGGAAGCTTCAGCTCAGACCAACCTAGATTCACATCTGGGCATTATCCGTGTCTGCTTTGAGTTGGCCAAAGCCTCACTTTCCTTGTCTGTGAAATAGGGAAAATACAAAGAAACAAATAAGGAAAACAATAGCTATCTTAAATTCTATAAAGATTTATTGTTATAGCATATGTCCAAGAGATTAGAGTGGCATCTGAACACAGTAAATGTTTAGAAAATAGTTATTCACTTCACCCTCTCTTAACACACACACACACACACACACACACACAGTATTGGAGATGGAACCTAGGGTCTTTGCATTGAACTAGGTCCCTTTTTACTTTTCTATTGTGAGACAAATCTTGCTAAATCACTGAATTGCCCAGGCTGGGCTCCTTTGTGTTCCTTCTTAGCCTCCCAGGGTGCTAGGGTTATAGGCCTGCACCACCACACCTGACTAATAATGATCATTTTGATAGGCCAGAATCATTTGAAGAGTTTGGAACTTTTTTTTTTCCCATGGTGACTCATTAAAATTATTTCTCTGCCTCACTGTACTGCTTCTCATTGATTGAATGAAAGTTGACTTAGAACTAGTAACAGAATGAGAAGTCCTTTGCAAGTTAGAAAAAAGAAGTTTGTTTTTCTGGTTGGTTATATTTTGTACCTCAAATATGCAAAAAGACTTCTGTGAAGTCTTCAAGTGAGGTGGTTGGGAAGGGGAGCAGGGGAGAGGAAAGGTGGTGATCTGCAGATGCCAGATTACCAAAGCATAAACCAAAGCCTCCTGTACTCATCACCACCTGCACCCATGATGGGCATTTCTGTCAGGTGAGTGCCAACTTCCTTTGCTAGATATAGTAACCTCTCTGTGCAATGTATTCATCTCCATATCCCTCAATAGTGTCCAGGGCGAGGGTTCAAAAAAATATTTGTTGACCACACAGAAATGACAGCGGCGCCTTCAAGAGAACACATGTTTTGAGCTGCTTTTCCGAGAATGGAAATGGATTTGCTTTGATCCTTTCATGTGACCAGCAGTGGCCTTTGTGAGGGTCAGGAAGGTAAAACATGACCGCTGACTTTTTCAGCAGTGAATAGGAGGCCTTGCCTCCTTGGCCATCCCCACAGTTACTTAAACCAACCAAATTAGGACCTAGATGTATCCCAGGACTGATCAGGGAAGGGTAAGAGTGTACTGGGGAGGAAAAAGCAGAAGAAAGCCCTTAACTGGTTTACACCCAGAAAACCAGACTGCACTTTTCAAGAAGTCAGAGGAGCTCGCTTCATCCACGTAAACTTCGTTCTGTCTGCAGCCCTTTGTTGTTCCTTCTCTTCCTTCCTAAACCGCTACCACCCCTATTTTTTACCCCTGCCATAAACAGAGCGCCAGCATACTGAAACCCATGAACTTTTCGGTGTTTTGGCACACACAGCCAACAAGGGTTTTCTTCATTTTCTTTGAAGTCGTAATCCTTCCCCCTGAGTCGGGTGGGTGGAGTGGGAGAGCAATTTACAGGGAGAGACTATGTTCCAAACCTGCAGAAATAGCTTGAGCTAAACACCTATCTCTTTCCTGCCTGCCTGCCTTCTTTTTCTTCCCTTCTTTCTTTCTTGCTCCTCCTCTTCCTCCTGCCCTCCTCTTCTTCCTCTTCTTGAAACAGTGATTCACTCTGTTGTCTAGGCTGTCATTGAGCTGTCTTCCTTCCTCAACCTCCCAAGTAGCTGGGATTACAGCCATGTGTCGCCATGCCTGGCTAAATGCATTTCCTCAGTTTTGTTCCCCTGCCTGAAATGAAGACCTTGGTTTGGGCAGGCTTTGCTGGGAGCTTTCACAACTTCTCTTCCTTTTGAAGGACCTGTTTTCCCCTAACAGTGCACTTAATCTAGTACACTGAGAATGCTTTGCCAGGGCCTGTGTGGCTGCTGCGTACTCAGATACAAAATCCGTGTAGTATCCAAGTGAACCCAATCCTTACACCATGACATACTCTTTTGAAAACAGAGTTTGCCCATACATGAATGACTTCATTTCATAGTGCTAATTTTAACTTAGGCTAAAGAGACACAACTGAGATTCAGGGTTACGGAACATCTCGGAACACCAGCACATACTGTACATAGTTCCTTTGCTTTTAAATTTATTTTTAAGTACCATCAGTCCTTTCCAGAAGCAGAAACCATAATGACTGAATTAATACAAAAGAAGAACAAAAGGAACAGCTCTGGAAGCTTATAGCATTATTCTTAAACTATATTTTGGGGAAGAGGTATAGGTGGGCAAGTTTTCAAATTTCATTACACACAAGGAAGGAAAGACTAAATTATACTTCAGTTCAGTGACACGGCACTTAGCATGGGAGGAATTGCTGTATTTAGGTACCTTGATCACATTACTCTTCAGTTCGAGGGGAAATTTGAACTTCAGCTATCAGCTGGCTCTCAACTGGTTTGTGTTTTTTTGTTTTGTTTTGTTTTGTTTTGTTTTTCTGTTTCGTTTTGTAACATTGGGAGCTAAACACAAAGGCCCCCTCACTAAACTGCATCTCCAACCCTTATTTTTTCATTTTGAGACAGGGTCACACTAAGTTGCCTATACTAGGCTTGGACTTGCCATCTTCCTGCCTCCGACTCCTGACTAGCCTGAATTATAGATGTGCATTACCACATCCAGCTTCTGATTTGAAATCTTTCAGTTACAGAGAACACTCCGTTTCCTAAACTCCACATTCTGATGGATGATGTGGGTCTGAGCCCTAGCTTGCATCTTATCTCTACTAGGAAAATGCTTGGAAAACTTGGAAGAATTGATTTTTCTTATCTCACAAGGAAAAATAAGTTCCACTGAGAAAATTAGAGCCATATAATTAGAATCAGGTCTTCACATCGTTGTATCTTAAAGATGAGTAACAGAAGCCTGGGTAACTTTTAGTATGAAGGGAGGCATTTTACAGCTTAATGTGCTTGCAAGGGTCTAGTCCTTTGACAGCTCTTACCTGGTCCCTGTCAGTTTCCTCGGCCTGTGGGTGGAGGTGTGCCACTGTTACTACTTCTGAAACTGGAAAATTCCTTCTCTACCACTAGGAAAGGGCAAAGTGCAGGGATCAACCAGTTTATTTTAGAGCCCTATGTTACGGCTCACCCAGCGCCTGGTATGTAGTGGGCATTCAATATATGCCTTCTTTGTGAAGACACTAGATTGCCACAAAATAAATGCTGTGAAATAAACGCTGCATAACAAGTTCTCTTAAGGCAATTTGGAAGGAATGGGGATGTAACTCAGTGGTACAATATGGGCTTAGAATGCTTAAGACCCCCAACTTCAATCCTCAGCTGCTGTACCCTCCTCCCCAAATCACCAGGGTGAAGGAATCTTTGGAGGTTATTTTGCATATATAATCATCATTCTTTATTTGAGAATCTGAGATTGTGCTCTTTAGTCTTAAAGGACACCCAGTTCTATCTTGGTTTTCTCCACTGACTGGGACATTATTGAAGCTGATCTAAAAATTTAACCATGTGTGGTAGTGCACACCTGTGATTCAGCATTCAGTTGGGGGAGAGAGAGACTGAGGCAAGAGGATCACCAGAAGTCCGAGGCCAGCCTGGGGTACCCAGTGAGTTCAAGATCAGCCTGAACTACAAAGTAAGAGCCTAGCTAAAAAAAATAAAAATAAAAAAATTTAAAAACAGATTTAACATTCTGATCCAAAAATTACCTATATCAGAATGTGTTCTTTAGTTAGCACTTCTCCCAAGGAAATTCTCAACTGGATCCACAGTCTTTCCTTCCTCACTTCCTACCCCATTAGTTGATTTGGATTCCTATTTATTCCTCGTTTGTCTGCCAAATTTTAACGTGAAACGAATAGCCCGAGGGTATGTTTACTGGATGTTTGAGCAGTTTTTATTCTGCTTGTGTATTTTTCCTGTTCTCCATTCTCCTCCCCTCCTTTTTTTAAACCCATTCTTGGCAAACTTGTGTACTGGGTTGCAGAACTAGATGCTTAGCCCTGGTGATGGGGACATAGTGCCCTCTGGAGGAGTTTTGTGAGAATTACAAGCTTCACTCAAAGTTTGAGAGAGAGCCCCCCATCCACCCACACACACATACACGCTGGAAATTGAACTCAGAATTTCATACTGAGCTATGCCACCTGCCTCTTCAAATTATAAATTTCAAGGGCTGGGGATTTAACTCAGCAGCGTAAGCGCCTGCTTGGCGAGCATCAGGTGGTGAGTTTGATCTCCGGTACCAACAAAACAAAACAACAATAACAAAAAAGACAAATTATAAATTTCGAGGTAGGGGTTACACTAAGTCTTGAGTTGACCAAGTTGAGGTGAAATTCATGATAGTCCTGCCTCAGCCTCCCAGAGTTCTGCGATTACAGGTGTGTACCACTACACTTAGCTGGTTAAGGTTTTTGTTGACTGGCCTTCATGGGGAAGGCTTTTCTGTGCATCTTACATATGACAAATTAATAATACATAAAGCCTTGCCTAGATAAGATGTTTAAGAGATATTTTTCTGGGAGTATTGCCTGATTACTAGACATAATTTTAGCATTATAAAGTTGGGCCTCTAATGCCCAGAAATGGGCAGCCAACAATAACTGTGTTTTCCTCACCTCCCAACAATGTGTAAAAAAGGACAGAGAAAAGAAAGACTCCCAAAGAAAGGCCACTGAGAAGAATAAGGAAGAAGGGCAAGGATTGGAAGACCTGGTCACAGTCTACCCTCAATCCTCATGTGGGACTAAGCCTGAAAATTTTAAAATGAGCCAGAAGTTGAGAGTTCACCAGATTCTTATTCCCAGAGAGGATGGGAGTTTGGGGTTGAGGCACGGGTTATAACAGAAACACAACTTTTGGGGGATCTAGGTTATTTATATTATGCTTGGTCTTCCACCAGGATCTTCCAGCAGGTCTACCATTTCCTCTCTTTCCTCCCTCCCTTCCTCCTTCCCTTCCCTATTTCATTTTGAGCATCACTTGCATCTCCATTGCCATTAGCAAAGTCACCATGACGTGGAGGGTGCAGTCAATGGCTTGAGTCCTACACAGCTGAGCTTGAGTTCCTGTCATAGGTGCTGTGAGACTTGAGCAAGTCTACCTGCAGTTTCCTGGAGTTTCCTTATAGAAACATGTGGGAGGACCCAAGGAAATAGCAGGGGAAAATATTAAGGAACAGGTTTCTGGGTTTTAATATCCATCAAGAATGAGGAAGAGAGAGGGCCCCATTCCTGTAGAGATGACTCAGACTTTATGACTGTTGGTATTGCCTAAAGGAACCTCCAGCCTGTTTCTCAATATACTGAGAAGAAGCAGGACTTGGGGGAAATTCTAGAACCCAAATAAGCCTTTAGTAAGTGTTAGCTATGTCTTGTAGTTAGGGTACACGTAAGAAATTTTGGAACTTTTTTTTTAATTTTGGAACTTTTTTTTTTTTTAATTTTGGAACTTTTATATGGCAAAATCTCTACCCTGTACATTAGTTGGTTAGGAAAAGCCTGTCTAAGATTATTTCAAAGACAACAAAACAAAGGGAGTCTCTGTAAAGGAAACCTAACAAGGTAGATTTAATGGAAACAGTTCTTGGCAAAGGGTACCTTGGAACACCCAGAGGGGTGGTGGTAGAGGTGAGTTTTATTGTGGCTGCCAAGTAGCATGGTAAGAATCTGATTGTGACATGGCACAAGAGTTGGAGAGGGTTGAAAAAAAAATCAGAGGATAATGTCTAATAAATTACATGTGCAGGAGTGGTAATGATGAAATAAGTAAGCTTTGACTGGTCTAAGAGTAATAAAACATGATATTGGGAGAGTACCACATATTTCGATTCTATAAAACTTAGGAAACAAAAAGAATATAATGTTAATCTAAATTGATTATAAATTGTTATGCTACTTCTACTCGGTAGCTACCACTTTAGCGAGCACATCAAAGTACCCACATTGTCAGGATGAAGTTCAAATGATTCCAGTTTTGAATTGTGAGAAATCTTTATTCCCTTGGGTAAAGGCAGTCACCGGTGCATGGAAAAGCGGTGGGGACAGTGTAACTGCTGGGCTCTACCAGGCTCTCCGCAGAGACACCTCCCTCCAAAGCCCTTTTGTGGCATTCTTCTCCCCTGCACCTTTGCTTGCACAGTAATGTCTGCCCCTGGTACACTTTCTTCCCACTCCCCAAATCTCACCCATGTTGGTTCCTCAAGCCTCTCCTGTTTCCCTGGCAATGATTTGAGGCTCAGAGATCGAATGCACCAGTAGATGAGAACAGCTGCTGTCCTCCTGGATGATTACCTTCAGTGAGACCAAAGAGAATGCACGTGCGTGGCTGAGAGAACCCAGGGGGGCATGATGGCATGTGGTGTGTGCCACATGTTCTCCACCCTGTATCAGCATGAGCTCTTTGAAAGGAGGGGAGCCTGGTCATCCTTCTCTGGCTGCTCCACTTCCCGCAGCAGCCTGTAGAGAGCCCCTGGAGTTCTCTCACGACATGGAGCTTCTGTGGACCCCAGAAGCTTCAAGCTGGGGCGGTAACAACGATGCCAAAAGGAAGAGAAGCCATAGATTCCCAGCAGGCACAGGGCATTGATCATCGCATGCCAGCAGAAGAAGGTGGTGACAAACATGATGTCACTGATGTCCTCATCATCCCATGGGTAGCCAGAGATTGGTTTGTACAGAAAGCCTGCCTGCACCAGCCAGGAACCCATCATCAGGAACAGGAAAGTCTTAATCAGCCAGAGGTGAATCGTCTCAGGAGTCCAGAGCTCTGCGGTCAGCACCACCATCAACAGGAACACCACCAAGATGAGCAGAGAGTGGAATTGCAGCTCGACTCCTGATGAGTCCTTAACATGGGACGCCAACAGTAGCAGAAGCTCATAGAAGCTCAGGACCAGGGCACCTTTTTCTAGGACCATGCATCTCTGAGGTAGCACATTCTTGCTCACAACATCTGCACAGCCACTGAGGATGAAGAGGACAAACATGGTGAGGTGCTGCCACTCTTTGGGGTACATGAACCTTGGTGGCATCTCCCTGCTCATCAATCTCATCCCTCCTTCGATGCTGTTGATTTCATAAACTATCAGGAGAATGCCAGCCACTATCTTTGCCCAACCTCCAAAGGATATTTTCCACAGCTTGGCCCATCTTCCCTTATTCTTGG
>PVLA01002516.1:0-23725 GCA_004027455.1 Hydrochoerus hydrochaeris
ATAAAACCAAAATGTGTAATTGCTATTGTAAAAAAGAGAGGAAAAGAAAGTGCTCTAAAGGATATAACTGCATGTATGTTTGAGTGTGTAAAATAGATGACCATATTGCTGAATCTTTGTTGGATCTTTGAGCAGAACTGTTTGTAGTCTGACTGTTTGAATGTTTACTATGTACCCTTTAACTTTGTAACTTGAACAACTATATCCAGGATGACAGCATGTAATTTATAAATTATTGATTTCTTAGTGGGGCTTTTTCTCATTTTCTTTCTTTCTTTCTTTCTTTCTTTCTTTCTTTCTTTCTTTCTTTTAGAATTCTGTATTGTTGCTACCCTTTTTTCTGTTTTGTTTTTTTTCCTTCTCTTTAAATAAAATTTTAAAGGTGTATAATTGCTATTGTAAAAAAAAGGAAATAGGAAGTGCTATAAAAGATATAGCTGTATGTATGTTTAGGTGTGTGGGATTGATAACCATATTTCTAGGTTCTTGTTGGATTTTTGAACAGATCTGTTTGCACTCTCACTTTTTGAGTGTCTGCTTTGTGTGCTTTAATTTTGTAACTTGAACAACTATTTCTAAAAGAACAATATGTAATTTATCAACTAGTGATTTCTTACTGTTTGTCTTCTCTTCTTGAAATTCTGTAATATTTCTACCTTTTTTCTGTTTTTTTTCTCTTTAAATAAAAAAAACTTGTAAGAAAAGAAGAAGCACAAATGGCCAATAAGTACATGAAAAAATGTTTAGTATCCTTGGTCATGAGAAAAATGCAAATAATAACAGATTATTTATAACATAAATAACTGAGATTCCAACTTACTCTGGAAAGAATGACTATGCCAAGAAATCAGATAATAACAAATGATGGTGAGGTATGGGGAAAAAGAGATCCTGCAATATGGTTTGTGGGAATGTAAACTAGTACAGCACTATGGAAATCAGTACAGAGAGTCCTCAGAACACTAAAAATAGAAATTCCATTCTTTGTTTTCATTCTGGCTATTCTCCTTCTATGTATCTGTGAAAGAATTGAAGACACACATAACCATGTTTATAGCAGCAAAGCTCACAATAGCTAAGCCTTGGAAACAGCCTATATGTCTAGCAACAGGTGACATAAAGAAATATGGTTATTTATACACATCGGCATACTACTCTTCCATAAAGAGGTATACATTTTGGTCATCTGTAGGAAAATGGATTACTTTGAGGCAATAATGTTAAGTGAAGTTAAACAAACACCCAGGCTTCATAGTTTCTCTTATAGGAGAAGCTCAAAGTATAAATTATATAAAGAGTAAAAGGTACAGGCTGGGGATTTAGCTCAGTGGCATAAGCACCTGCCTGGCAAGTGTGAGTTCAATCCCTGGTACTGCAAAAAAGAAAAAAAAAGGTGCATAATAGTTGACAGAGAGATCTTTTTCAAATAGGAAGTGGATTAAGAGATGGAAGGAGGATGGACAGAGAGAGGTAAGAGGAAGAGAAAGGGAAATAAAGAGAATTAAGATGTCATGGACATGTACCAACTTCCCATGATGAATGTTATCATTATATACTGCAAATATGTAGTAAGAAATATAAAACATTAAAAATATCCCAGAGTTATGGTGTGGCTCTAGAGAAATTGCATACCATTTGTTCTTATTTTAAAAAATGCTTCTCTCTGAATCCACCATCCTGACAACTTTTATATTTCAATTGTGTGAAGTAATTCTCTAGGTGAGAGCCCCTAACCAATTAAAATAAATTATTTGCATTGTATTTAAAGAAATTGTATTACTTACCTGCCCATTATTCCCAGTCTACAGATTAATGATGCACAGACATTGTCTCCTTATTAAAATTTCAATCTTCAATGATTATTTTCTTATTTTCCTTTCAATGACTAAGGGAGTTGCTTAATTTCCTTTCTATACTTCTTCTGCCGTATCCCCTAATTGGATACTCTCACTCTATTTTGTAGAACTTAATGCCAGTTCTATTTTCATACCCTTAATCTTATCGATGTTTCTGTTGTGTAACATAAACGTAAAATAGGTATTACGGTGCCTATCTTTGTGTACACAGGAAGTCTGAGGAAGTTTTAAGAATCCTAGTTTAAGAAGTAAATGGAAGTAGCAACTTTACTTTTTAAAGCAGAGATTTAAACTTCTCCCCAAACTATTTTAAATTATCATTTAGAAGCATTCCCTCCTCCAGATCTATCCCATAAAAATGCCCTATACCATTTTCTCTATAATCCTTCCAGTACTACCATGACAACTCCTTGAAGATGGTTTAGAGGGCTATGGAATGTGGGCTTTTCATTCACAGTTTCATTTTATAAAAAGATTTTTAAAGGATATGACTTCATTTAAAAACTTGCAAAGACTTTCCATAAAAACCTATCCCATGCCTTTGAAAAATAAGACTAACATTTACTGAGCATATATTATGTAGATTATTTCATTGAATGCTCAAAACCCTGTGAGGAGCATACTATAATTATCTCCTGTTTGAAAAAGGGAAGCTTGCAAAGTAGGTAGCTCATCTACCTACTGGTAGGTAGCTCATCTTGTCAGTGACAGAGCCCTAATTATCTCCAGCTATTGCAATTTTAGAGCTTGTGGACCTGACCATTGCTTCATTCCTTCAATAGTCAAATGTAGCCAGAATGTTGTCGATGTTGTTCAGACTTACCATGTAGTTGGATGATGGCTGGGTTGGGGAAGCTCGAGTGAACCAGACCAACTGAACTAGCCAGGATCCAGATAGGTGAGCATCTGTTCCCTATTACCTTCTGCTGCACAAAATACCATGCAACACTTCATGGCTTAAAACAAGAGTTATTTCTCATGGTCAGAGGTCTAAGTGGTCTTGCCTAGGCTTACTTGTGTGTCCACAGTCAGAGTTTTTAAGATTGTCTCATTCACATGTCTGTCAAATGGGACTCGGTGTCAGCTGGGCATATCTTGACTCTCTTCCATGTGGCCTTTTACCCAACACTAATTTACACTGGGCTTCTTTCAGCACGTGGGTATTCAGGTTCTAAAAGTCTGGAGATTAAAATTGCAAGATCTTTTGTGACCCAGGCTCTGGGACTTACTTGCATGAAGTTTCTTCTACTACATTGTTGGTGAAAGATTCCATTTCTTGATGGGAGGTGTGTTAATATTACATTACAAGGGAAGACAGCACAGTGTGACATTGATCTAAGACTGTTACAATGGTTTATTTCAGTATTTTCAATAGATTTTTGCTGTATAATATTCTATCCTTAAATGTAGAAGCTTATAGTCACCATTTCTTTGCTTATACATTTGTAGATCAGAAACTCAGCTGTGACTTGATGGAAACACAGCAGCACCTCACAATAATTTTTTCTGGGCTGGGGATATAGCTCAGTGACAGAACACCTTCTACAAGCATGAGACCCTGAGTTCTATTCCTGATATCCAAAACAAAACAAAACAAAACAAAACAAAACAAAACAAAACAATCCAAACTTGATTCTTTCAATGATTCTTGTCACAAACTGAATTGGATGAGAACCAAATCAAATTTTTCCACAGGGTCAACTTTGAACGTAACCATTGAGTTATTTCTCATCCAATTTGTTTTCCTACCAGAAGTGTGGAAAGAATTAAGTGTGTGAACTGAGGTATTGCTGTAGTTTTTCTTTGCTCCAAATGGTGCAGGCTGGTGCAGTCAGCTGGGTTTGGAGGATCTAAGGTAGTTTCACTCATGGATCTGGTAACATGGCTGGAAAGACTGCAACCTAGTCTCCTTTCTTATGACACTGGCTGAGCGCTTGCATATATTGGGCTCTTTGATTTTCTTCTTGGTGGCCTTTTCTTCCACATAATTTCTACTCCAGAACCTGTCTTCATGGGCTACCTCTTTTTTTTTTTTTTTTGTACCAATCATGGATCGAACTCATGACCTAGCACTTGCCAGTCAGGCACTTATGCTGCTGAGCCAAATCCCCAGCCCTCTTAAGTAGGCTGCCTCTTAAGTAGGATAGACATGGACTTCTTTCTAGGGCATCTAGGCCCCAAAATATCAGAAATTGATACCCTCAGACCTCTGTGGACCTGGACCCAAAACAGTACAGTGTCACTTCCTCCCTGGCTTTTTGTTCAAAGCAAGCCTAAGGCTGTCTAAGATTCCATGGTAGACACACTGGTTTTACCTCTTCATAGGAGGAGGAACAAGCATATGTGGAGATGAGTGTGAATGTTGAAAGCTATCTTTGTAGACAGTGCCAGAGAATATGACCAAATGTGAAAAAAGAGAAGTTGGCTTAGGAGTTAGTCACTATTATTGACTACCCAAACAAAGTCTTAGCTAATAGCCAAAATGAATGTAAGAAATGGAGGATATACACAGAGAAAATGCAAAGATTTTTCCTTGGCCATGAATCAGGTAGAAGGAGACAATATACAGACAGCAGTTAAGAAATTAGGAAGAATATGTTCTGCATATGGTGTCTTCATGTTAGCTGTTTGTAAGGAAAACCTGGAATCTCTGCAGCCAGGGGAAAGCTGTTACATAAGAAGCACTATGGGGTTCCATGTGTCTTTCTCTAGAGGCATTTTGTCCTGAGCAGGCAACTGTGGAATTTATCCTCCCACTAAATGTATGAGATCATCAAATACCCCTTCCATCACCACAGTTTGGGCAGGACCCAGAGGCAGATGGCCAGACAATATGGAGACTCTAATTAAGGAGAGAAAGTTGCAGGGCCACTAAAATAGAAGGAGACATCTTTCCTAAGCAGTAACTAAACACTTCTAGGTATTTTTCAGTGTTTTGGAGGAAAAGAAATTCTTATTTTTTGCTTGAGTATGCTATAAAAGATCCAGGTGAAATTCTACCGATCTCAGTACTTTTTATTATTATTTTTTATTTATTTTATGGTGCTGGGAATCAAACCCAGGTCCTTTTGCATGCTAGGCAAGCTCTCTAACACTGAGCTATACCTCCAGAACCTCTTATATTGTTTAACCATTGAGTCCACACAGAGATATTTTTCATTTTGCTTTTCAAAGGCTTTGAACAACTTCAGACATTCATAACCTTGTACCTTGACATGATTGAAGGTGCCAAAATGTTCAGTTTTATACCTTTAATATTCTAGGCTTCCTACCCTCTAGTTTCAAGATTTGTTGTTATAACAACGGTAACAATAGTGGTAATAAATAACTGATATTTAAAAGAAAACATTTACCTTTTGATAGCATAGCCACATTTATTATTTATTTTTATCTTATTCTGTCTCACTGGTGCATCTATGGCTCAAGGAACTCTGAATAGGCTTAGAAGGATCAGAAACTTTGAAATTTAAAATGGTACCATTCTTGCATCGATTTCTTTATAATTATTTGGGCATTTCATTATTGTTTTTCCCAGTTTAAATGTGTAACATTTGAGGAAGAAGACAAGATGGCCAATCAGTGAGCAACAAAATACAGAGCCTCCTGGGAGAAACAACTCATACGCCAGAAGAAAACACCCTGGAGAGACTCAGATGAGGGAGATGGATCCTCTTGACACAGGAAGAAATTAAAACATAAAAAAACTCGTCAAATAGTCGGGACTACAACTGAAACAGCTAGAAATTACAGGACACAGCATTTTCATTCGCAGCGACCTGCCAAGTTTGCAAAGGCCTGACTCCGTGGCGGCCGGCAGAGCCACCCAAACTCATTCCCGCTGCCACTTACAGGAAACACAGCAGCGCCAAACTCGGGGGTTGGTGAGCTGAATGGAGAGCAGAGCTGGCACAGGGACCTTCATTAATGCACAGTCAGTGCTGGATTGGGACCCCACCTCGGGAAGGGCACGATCAAATGGGCTACATGTTGGAATCTGGCAGGAGGAGCCTGAACTAGAAGAAACAGTGACTTCAGTTGGTTCTTCCCTTCCCAAAGCAGATTCATGGGATTTGCTTGGACTGGGCTACACTCCTGGCCGGGACCCAATGAGCCATCCCAAATTGATTCCTGCACCTAGCAAGCACTAACGGGGGAAGGCCTCTGCAGTTTGGTTGGCCCGATGAGGAGGGGCAGGCATGGGCAGGCACTGCTTGCACCTCAGTGATAAGAGCAGTCAGGAGGAACTCAGTGGAAGCCCGTCTCAGGGGTAAGCTGCCAGGAACCTCCCCCATAGGCCCGCCTGGCCACCTGGAACTAAGCAGAGGCCTGCCTCAGGGGTAAGCTGCCCAGAACCTCCCCTGTAGGCCCGCCCAGCCACCAGGAACTAAGCAGAGTCCTGACTCAGGGGTAGGCTGCCTGGAACCTCCCCTATGGGCTTGTCCTGCCAGCAGGAACTCAGAGGAAGCCTGCCTCAGGGGTAGGCTGCCCAGAACCTCCCCCATGGGCCTGCCCTGCCACTGGGAACTCAGCAGAACCCTGCCTCAGGGGTAGGCTGCCTGGAACCTCCCCCAAGGGCCTGCTCTGGCACTGGGAACATTGAGGAGGCCTGCCTGAGACTGAAAACTGCCCTGGACTGCTTCAGCTGGGACCACCCTCCCACCTGGAACATCAGAAGATCTCAGCGGGCTCCAGTTAGTGTGAGAAAATTTGGAACTTTGCTCCCAGGTGGCGAACCTTGGACTACAGCGGATTGACTGTATCAGTGTGATCAGTCAGGAGAGGGTGGAGGTCTCTCGCCAGCATGCTTCAGAGGAAACGTGGCCAACAGGGAAGGGGGCTGGGACCTGCACTGTAACCTGTGTGGAGGAAGCCAGGACCATGACAGGAAAGAGAGGCAGGAGGAGGCCCCCAGCCCAGAACCCTGAGAGCCCTGATCCAGGAGAGAGAAAAACAAGGGAGACTGAGGGCAGAAAACATGCAACAGCAGACATGGCTTCAATGGACATTAAAAGACATCTTCGGGACCTTGTAGATGAGCTCAAAACTGAAACATTAAATCAGGTAAAGCAAGATATGAGTAGAGTAATAAAAGAAATGATCTCAGGGAGCATCTCTCAGGAAGATACAGATGGAAGAAGGGAGGAACACAAAAAAAGGAGAGAAACATTCGATAAAGAATATAAATAAAATATAGAATACATGAAGCAGATTCAAAGAGACTACCAGGAAATTAAAAACTCCATTGAAAGCTGGCAAAATGACTTAAAAGAAACTAAGGATAGACTATCAAAACTTGAAGATAACTTTGCAATGTGTAATCGTGAAAGGAAAGATCTCTTAAAAATAACAAGGAGAACTCATGTTATGGGCCTTGATGGATAGCTGTGGCTTCTTGGAAAATGGCAGAAAGAAATGAAAGAAGTGTGGCTTGAAGATGAGTGACTGTGAGAATGGCCCATTCATGCATCACTGTGATAAACCCTACTAGATCACAGTAAGGGATTGCAAGATGGCCAACTGACTGGTGGCATGATAAGAGAGCCTCTCTGAGAAAACAACAACAACAACAACAACTCAGACACTGGAATCTGGCAACATGGAGAAAGCCAGACAAAAGGAGAGGAATTCTCATGACCCAGAAAGAAACTGAGGAAAAAGAAAAAGAAAAAAAAAAAAAGAAAGAAGAAGAAGAAGTGTGGACAGAGGGCTGGAGCTGGGCAAGCCCCAGGTCACTGTACTGGCACATCTTAGAGTCAGGTGACTCATGATTGAGCTGAGATCTGGCCCTGCCGAGAGTGGGGGATAGTGAGCTCCAGACCCTCAGCTGGGGGAGGTGCTGTGGCAGGGAGTAGAAACACCCAGTCGAGCTACGTGAACTTTGGTGAGTGACAGGAACTGGATTCCCCAGATTGGGAGGACTGGATAGGTGACATTTTGGAGTGGGCAGGGCCAGCTCGAATCAAAACCTGAAGCAGCATCTGCCGATGATTCCTAGTCCAAAGCAGATTGGTGGGATCTGCTCAGGCTGGGCCACACCCCTGGTTGAAACCCAATAGCAGGGGATGAGGTTTTCTGGGCCAGTTGCATCCCCAGGGAACACACAAACTTGTTGAAGCATAAACTGGTTGACTGGCATAGGGGGAGGGGCTGGCTCTCAGTGTGCAACTCGCAGATCTGCAGGTGACTGGGGGCAGTACTTCCCTAGCCAGTGTGCTGCAGAAAAACTGTAAGCAATATGAAAGGCCCAGAGACCTCCACCACCCACCTGTCTGAAGGGGGCCAGAAACATGACAAGACAGAGAAAGAAAAAAAAGGTCCCCAACTGCGGAACCAGGGAAAGTGAGTCCAGCAGAGGTAAATGCAGAGGAGGTTGAGAGCAGCAAACCTGTGATGCCAGAGACAGCCTCATCGGAAATAAAGAAATACCGCCATGACCTCATTGTCGAATTTAAATCTGAAATTCTAACTCAGGTGAAGCAAGATATAAGAAGATTAATTAAGGAAGTCCTGTGTAATCCTCAAGTAGACACAAATGAAAAAATGGAGGAACCCAGAGAAAGGAGAGAAGCCTTTGATGAAGGATATAAACAAAACCTAGAATATATGAAACAGATCCAAAGAGAATATCAGGAAATTAAAAACTCCACTGAAAGCTGACAAAACCTTTTAACAGAAACTAAAGACAAACTTTCAAAACTTGAAGATAGATTTGCAAAGTAAGATCGTGAAAGGAAGGATCTCTTAAAAATAACAAGGAACCAGGAAGCAATGATACAAAGGCTAGAAGATGACAAGAGGTTTTATAACCTAAGAATAAAATATGTGAATGAAGATGCAGCAACAAATGCAAATGAAATAAAAAGTCTATTCACAGAAATAATTAAGGAAAACTTCTCAAACATAGGTAATGGAAGTGAAGTTCAGATAAATGAGGCACATAGAACTCCAGCCAGCTACAACCCAAACAGATCTACACCCAGACATATGATAATCAGGATCCCAGAAATCCATCACAAGAACAGAATATTAAAAGTGGTCAGTGAAAAGAAACAGATTACCTATAAAGGAAAACTCATCAAAATCACAGCGGACTTCTCGATGCAAACCATCAAATCAAGAAGAGCTTGGAGTGAAATATTCCAAGCCCTGAAAGAAAATAACCTCCAACCCAGATTGATGTGCCCTGCAAAACTGTCTCTCAAAATTAATGGAGAGACAAGATATTTCCATGACAAAGAGGAACAGGGGAAGTTTGTGACCACCAATCTAACCCTACAAAGAATAGTGAAGGACATTCTAGAGAGAGAGAAGAAAATCACCAGGGTTCCAGGAACAATGGCAGAAAGGCCTCAAAGAAAGGGGCAGACAGTGGAATGAAGGAGAAAAGTAAACAAACAATGACAGAAAAATAGCATGGCAGAGATAAGACAGAGAAAATTGGTTATATCACTGTTTTATCTTGACTGATTTTATTTGAATCTGATATACTTGAGAGTGTTGAGTCTGAGAGCAGGGGCAACTACTCGAAAAATGACAGAATTCAATAGGATACCCATTCTGGTTTGATTGTTAACTGCCTTTGAAGTCCTAAAATGTCTCCAATGTTTAGATTTTATTAATAGTGTAATGCAGTGCTGTTTATACTATATTCGATGATATAGACAATTTTACTGAAAATAGTGGGAGACATAGTGACTACCGTAGATCACCTAGTTTTGTGTTTTTGTGTGTTCTTTTCATTTTGTGTTTCTCTAGGAATTTGTATTGTTGAGTTGTTTTGATTTGTTCCTCCCTCTAATACAGAAAGGCTAGGTATATGTGTAGAGACTTATACATGAGTAGAACTTCTAAGTGGTTTATGAGAATGGATTATAGCTATTGTAAGGAAAAAAAGAGAGGAAAAGAAAATATTCTAAAGGATATAACTGCATGTACATTTGAGTATGTGGGATTAATAACCATGTTGCTAAAGTTTTAGTTGGATTCATAAACAAAACTCATTGCAGTCTCACAGTTTGTATGTCCACTTTGTAGGCTTTACTTTTGTAACTTGAACAACTACTTCTAAGAGGAAAATATGTAATTATCAACTAGTGATTATTACTTTTACTATTTGTTTTGTTTTGTTTTTGAGATTTTGTATTGTTTCTACCCTCTTTCTGTTTCAAAATTTGTTCTTTAAATAAAAAATTAAAAAAAAATAACAAGGAAACAGGCAGTGACAATACAAAGGCTAGAAGATGACAAGAGAATCTACATTTTAAGAATAAGAAATGTGAATGAAGAAGCAGGAATACATAGAGGCAAATTACAAAGGCTATTCATGGAAATAATTAAGGAAAACTTCCCAAGCATGGGAAAAGAAAATGACATTCAGTTGTGTGAGACATATTGAACCCCAGCCACCTACAACCAAAAGATTTATACCCAGACATATGATAATCAAGATATCAGAAATTCAATATAAAAACAGAATATTAAAAGCCATCAGAGAAAAGAAACAGATTACCTATAAAGGTAAGCCCATCAGAATTATGGCTGACTTCTCAACACAGACCATCAGATCAAGAACAGCTTGGAGCAAAATATTCCAAGCCCTGAAAGAAAGTAACCTCCAGCCCAGATTGATGTACCCTGCAAAACTGTTACTAGAAATTAATGGAGAAACAAGATGCTTCCATGACAAAGAGGAACTGGGCGAATTTGTGACCACCAATCCAACCCTACAGAGGATACTGAAGGACATTCTAGAGAGAGAGAAAAAAATACCAGGACTTTAGGAACAGTGTCAGAAAGGCCTCAATGAGTGGGGCAGACAGTAGAATGAAGGAGAAAAATAGACAAACAGGCAGAAAAACAGCATAGCAGAAATGAGGCAGAGAAGGTTGGCTATAATCTCTAACATAGATGGCCTTGATACACTATATTGTTAATAGTGCACCCAGGATTTAAAACCCACATTACTCACACTACTCTGCTTAGATGTATTACATTCTGTTCCAGTCATTCTACCTGTACTAGATTTGAGGGTACAAACAGTAATCCCAAAAATAACAGGATATAGTACAGTAATCATCCTTAATTTCCTATTAAGTCAATCTAAAGCTCTGTAAAACCTACACTGTTTTACCATGACTGATTGTTATCGAATCTGGTTTGTTAGATTGTTGTTTTGTATTGATAGATTTTATTCAAAGCTGTTATGATTGATAGTATCAAATGTGAGAGTATAGGCAACTGCACTTAAGATGACAAGATTTGTTAAAATATCCACTGTGGTTTGAGTATTACCTGCCTTTGAAGTTTTATACTGTCTACAATGTTTTATTTTTACTAATATTGTTATGTACTGCTATATTCAATATACTGTTATATTCATTTATGCCTGATGATATAGGCAATTCTATTGAAGATAGTAAGAAACAACACAGCAATCATTGTAGATCACCTTGTACTGTGGTTTTATATGACTTTTTGCTTTCATGTTTTTATAGGAATTATTTTGTTTTGTCTTGATAAGTTTTGTTTTTCCTTCTAATACATAAAGAATAGAAATACATGTAGAGACTCATGTATGCATAGCTCTTCGCACTCTCACTGTTTGACTATCTACTTTGTATGCTTTAATTTTGTTACTTGAACAACTATTTCTAAGAGGACAATATGTAATTTATCAACTAGTGATTTCTTATTGTTTATCTTTTTTCTGAAATTCTTTATTATTTCTACCCTTTACATGCTTTTTTTCTCTTTAAATAAAAATATTATAAAAATGTGTAACATTTGCAGTGAAAAGCAAAAAAAAAATCAAAAAACATTATATCTGGGACACAAAATTTAGTTAGAATCTATAAATGCTAATTTCATTCATCCTCTAATGAAAGTCATTATTTGTAATATTCCTGTTTCTATATCCTCATTACCACACTAGTGATTCACGAGATGCAAATTAAAACAACACTGAGATGCCATCTCCCCCACCAAGGAATGGCTATCATCAAGAAATCAACCAATAATAAATGCTGGAGAGGTTACAGGGGAAAAGGCACACTTCTCCACTGTTGGTTGGAGTGTAGAATGGTGCAACCACTGTGGAAATAAGCTTGGAGATGCCTCAAAAAACTAGGATTAGAGGTCCCATTTGACTCAGCTATTCTTCTGGGTATCTTTTCAGAAGAATTGAAAACATACCACAGCAATATATGTACACCCATGTTTATAGCAGCACAATTTGTAATAGCTAAATCTTGGAAACAACTCAAATGCTCATCAACTGAGGAATGTATAAAAAAAGATGTGGTCTTTTTATATAGTGGAATACTTCTCAGCCATAAAGAAGGATAAATTTGAGACTTATAAAGTTAGATGGATGTGGGCTAGGGATTTAGCTCAGCAGCATAAGTGCCTGCCTTGCAAGAGTGCAGTCATGAGTTTGATCCCCAGTTCAAAAGAGAAAAAGATAAATGGATGCAATTTGAGACCATACTTATAAGTGAAACAAATGAGACTCACATGTGTGAACATTATGTTGTTTATCTAGCAGGAGAAACCAAAAAAGCAAAAGGTCTGAAATGTACACTAGACACTGTGAAACAAGAAGAAATTGTTCAAAAGGAAAGAGGAACTAGGATGGGGGAAAGAAGAAAGGAAGGAAGGGAAAAGGAAAAAAAATGCAAGCTAGTTACACTGCTAGTGTCTCTTAGTTCATTGAAAAGGAAAGTTTGTACTAACATTGATTGGAAATTTTTTTGCTTTTTTTGCTTTTATTTTAAAGAGAATAAAACAAATCAAGAGAAAACATAGCAAAGCAAAGCAACTCAGAACAGAACAATGCAAGCAACACAGGACTTCACAACAAGATAACAGGAAATCAACAAAATCTACCATAATGTCTTTGGTTTTCTTTGAAATAGTTGTCCATACCTTCACATACAATAAAATCAAACAAAACACAATAGAATAAAACTCATCAAATTAAAAGAATGAAAGCATTACAGGACTTCAAAACAAGACAATAGAAAATCAACAATGGCTACCACAATGGCTCTTGTTTTTTTCAAGATAGCTGTCCATACCATCACATATAACAAAATAAAACAATAGAAAGCAGACTAAAACCAATCAAAACAAGAAAATGAAAGCATTACAGGACTTCAAAACAAGATAACAGGAAATAAACAATGGCTACTATAATGTCTGTTTTCTTCAAAATAGGTATTCATACTATCACACATAATAAAATCAAAACATAACAGAATAAAATCAATCAAAACAAAAGAATAAAAGCATTGTGGGACTTCAAAACAAGATGATATGAAATCAACAATAGCTACCATAATGTCTCCTTTTCTTCAAAATAGCTGTCCAAACCATCACATATATTAAAATGAAACAAAACACAACAAAATAAAAACAATCTAAACAAAAGAATGAAAGCATCATAGGGCTTCAAAACAAAAGAACAGGAAACCAACAAAGTTACCATAATACATTCCTTAGTATCTTCAAAATACCCATACCATCAGACACAATAAAATCTAACTAAACAAGACAGAACAAAACCAAACCTAACAAAATTATGAAAATAATACAAGATTTCAAGACAAGACAATAAGAAATTAACAGTGTTTACCATCTTCCCTCCTAGGCATTTGCTACCTTATCACTTTCATTATATCTGTTGTGCTTTTTGGATCCCACTAACTCCTTCAGTTTTTTATGCTAGGGAGATAACTTGGTGTTCACCCATATGAGTTCAAAATATTTTGCCCGTGAATATGATCTCCTATTGTATCAATTTACCTACACGAGCCTTGAGATTGTCCTACTTTATAGCTGGGTAGCTTTCCACTGTACGAAAATACTATATCTTTCTTATTCATTCTGCAGTTGGTGTGTAAGTTACCCTTGCTTTTTTTTCTGGTCTCTTGTCACATGGAACAATTATTTTCTCTCCTTCGATTTTCAATCTATGAATTTCCTTTCAAGTTAAATGTGTTTCTTGTATATAGTGTGTTGTAGTCAGGGGTTGTGAGGAGAACAATTAGAATCAGGACACAGAATTTATAATATTATTTTATGATGGTCATCCAGAGGTCAACATAAGAAAGTGCAGGAAATCTGTCCACAACACTAAAGACGCAGAATATTCAGCCAAGGGCCTGGATCCCACAGCAATGTAGTGCATAAGTCCAGATGAAAACATAGAGTCCACAACAATGTCTCCCACAAGTCCAACTGGAGGTCAAGAGCCTAGGTGAAGGACTCATGCCAGTCTGATTTACGGATTTGCATTGGGAAAGCCCAAAGGTCAGCAGTGGAAGGTAGAGAGTATCCCAGCAGGATGAAGGAGCTGTGCTGGTAGGTAGAGGGTTCTATGGTAGAGCCGAGATGCTCAAAACAAAGACCAGGGCTGCCCTGAAAAGCACCACAGCCATCCTCAGGGACACAGGTACCAAGCTCCCCTGACGATAAGAACAGTCGAGTACATGCCAGAAAGCCAGTGTGACAAGCTTTTCCTGGAGATCAGAACAGCACACATCTTCCCCTTCAGAGCCAGGAAGTGATGCTCGATGTAAGAACCAGAGCTCTCCCAAAGTGAACCACAGCCACTCTCACCAACAAGGTTCCAAGCTCCTCCAATGACAATGGCCAAACTCACACTGGGTGAGCTAGTCATGATGAGTTCCTCCAGGAGAACCAATGGCTCAAAACAGCAACACTTAGAAGAACCCACAATGCCTTGCTTTTCTTCTCCAAGTCTCTATTTATGCTGCAATTTTCCTCAGGTGGGCCATCTATGCTCAGCACCATGCTGCTTTAATTCAGCTGGTGTTAAATTGATCACCAGTTTTTAATCCATAACAGAGTATATTGATGGATCTTGTTTTTTGGCCCACTCTCCCTTTGTTTCTTTGTATTGGTAAATTGAGGCTATCTATGCTAATAATTGCAACTGGCACACATTGGTTCATCTCTGCCATGCTATCCTCCTGCTGTTGGCCCTCCTCTTTTCTCCTTCATTCAACTGTCTGTCCTGTTTGGTGGTCCTTCTCTGCTACTATTCCTGAAACCATAGTCATCTTTGTCTTTCTCTAGAATATCCTTTAGCACTCTTTGTAGGGTTGGTTTGGTAGTCATGAATTCCTTCAGTTGTTCTTTATCAAGGAAGAATATTATTTTTCCATCAATTTTGAAAGATAGTTTTGCAGGGTAGATCAATCTGGGTTGGAAGTTATTTTGTTTCAGAGTTTGAAACACTTCACTCCAAACTCTTCTTGACTTGATGGTTTGTGTTGACAAGTCTGCTGTGATTCTGATCAGTTTTCCTTTATAAGTAATCTGTTTCTTTCTCTAATAGCTTTTAATATTCTGTGTGGCTGTGTTGGAAGTGGAGGAGGTCAGATCCAGAGACATTGAACACCTAGCTATTGTTGGAATATGATACTTGTCTCTGCTTTTTATTTTTCTTGTGACATTTTTGAGACTGACAATTGGGACTCTTGATCAGGTTTTCAATATTGATAATCATGACTCTTCGCTGGGTTTCCAATAGCATTACTTCAATTTTCTTCCATAACTGTATCTCCCAGTTCTGTGTGTGCTGGAGGTTTGAGATTGCTCTTAGTTCCTTCATCTTGACATTCTCCTGGGTTCCTCCCAACAAGCCAGTTGTGGGGTCACAGGCACTTCCCACATTGACTACTCCTCTGTGGTATAAGGGAATGGGACAGACACCTGGGTGTCCTGACCCCAGGTTCCCATGGAGGTAGCAGGATGTGGAGCGGGCTTCTCCAGACCTGTGAAGCTACATTGAGGTTTCCTTGATGGCCAGGGGTGGTGGTGGTGGAGCTGCTGCTTCTCTCAGCCTGCATGTCCACACTGGGACTCTCACAGTGGTGGCAGGCACACAGGGGTGTGTTTGTCTGATTCTCCATCTAAGTATTGACTGCTTGAAGGAAGCGAGGGTCTCCAATGGTGGCCTGCGGGTACACAAGGGCTTGTCTGACTGCACCTCCCTGACTTCCCTGGCTGCCTTCAGGAAGCAAGCTTTCTGATGGTGGTGGCTGGCAAGCAGATTCAGATCTGGCTGCATCTCCCTGCTCTGCTGGTTACCTGCAAGAAGCAAGCCTGCTGATGGTGGCAGTGGCATGCAGGGGCTGGACTAGTTGTGTCACCCTCCCTACACTGGTTGCCCACAGGAAACAAGCCTTCTGATGGCAGCGGCTGGTATGCAGGGTGAATCTGGCTGCATCTTCCTGCCCACACTGATGCAACTGAAGAATTTTTAATGTCCATATCATGTATCTGAGTATTTTAAAGGTAACATTATGCAATATATTAACTATTGTTATTCTTCTATCATTTTTGTTATGAAAGTTTGTTTTACTTTTTCCCCATGAAAACAACAAAAACCAAAACCAAAAAAACCTACAGAGAAATTGAAGAGACCGAATCCAAGATGGCTGACCGAGTGGTAGCAGGATAAGAGAGCCTCTCTGAAAAGAAAACAACTCAGATGCTAGAATCTAACAACATGGAGAAAGCCAGACAAAAGGAGAGGAAATCTCACAACCCAGGAAGAAACTGAGGAAAAAGAAAAAGAAAAAAAAAAAAAGAAGAAGAAGAAGCATGGATGGAGGGCTGGAGCTGGGCAAACTCCAGTTGCTATACCAGGCGCTTCATAGAGTCAGGCAACTCACGATTGAGCTGAAGTCATGGCCCTGCCAAGAGGGGGAGGTTGGTGAGCTCGAGACCCTCAGCTGGAGGAGGTGCTCTGGCAGGGAGTGGAAACAGAGTTGAGCTGCACAAACTTTGGTGAGTGATGGGAACTGGATTCCCCAGAGTGGGATGACAGGCTAGACAACATTTTGGAGTTGGGCAAGGCCAGCTTGAATCAAAATCCAAGATGGTGTTGGTCGACAGCTCCTGGTCCAAAGCAGATTGGTAGGATCTGCTTGGGCTGGGTCAGTCCCTGGTTGTAACCCAATAACAGGGAACGAGGCTGTCCTGAGCCAGTGGTATCCCCAGGGAACACACAAATTGCTGAAGCAACCACTGATTGACTGACATAGGGGGAGGGGCTGGCTCACAGCATGCACCTCGCAGATTGGCAGTGGACTGAGGTGGGTGGTACTTCCCTAGCCAGTGCAGTGCAGAAAAACTGTGGGCAGTGTGAGGGGCTCAGAGACCTCCACCACCTACCGGTCTGAAGGGGGCCAGAAACATGACAAGACAGAGAAATAGGAAAAGGCCTCCAACCGCTGAACCAGGGTGAGTCCAGTAGAGGTAAATGCAGAGGAGGTTGAGGGCAGCAAACATGTAATATCAGACATGGTCTCATCGGAAATAAAGAAATACTTCCGTGACCTCATCAACGAATTTAAATCTGAAATTCTAACTCAGGTGAAGCAAGATATAAGAAGATTAATAAAAGAAATCATGTGTAATCCCCAGGTAGGCACAAATGAAAGAATGGAGGAACCCAGAGAAAGGAGAGAAGCCTTTGATGAAGAATATAAACAAAATCATGAAACAGATCCAAAGAGAATATCAGGAAATTAAAAACTCCACTGAAAGCTGACAAAACCTTTTAACAGAAACTAAAGACAAACTTTCAAAACCTGAAGATAGATTCTCAGTGTATGATAGCGAAAGGAAGGATCTCTTAAAAATAACAAGAAACCAGGAAGCAATGATACAAAGGCTAGAAGATGACAAGAGGATTTATAACCTAAGAATAAAATATGTGAATGAAGATGCAGCAACAAATGCAAATGAAATAAAAAGTCTATTCACAGAAATAATTAAGCAGAACTCCCTAGACAGGTAATGGAAGTGAAGTTCAGATAAATGAGGCATACAGAACTCTAGCCAGCTACAACCAAAACAGATCTATGCCCAGACATATAATAACCAGGATCCCAGAAATCCATCACAAGAACAGAATATTAAAAGTGGTCAGAGAGAAGAAACAGATTACCTATAAAGGAAAACTCATCAAAATCACAGTGGACTTCTCGATGCAAACCATCAAATCAAGAAGAGCTTGGAGTGAAATATTCCAAACCCTGAAAGAAAATAACCTCCAACCCAGATTGATGTGCCCTGCAAAACTGTCTCTCAAAATTAATGGAGAGACAAGATATTTCCATGACAAAGAGGAACAGGGGAAGTTTGTGACCACCAATCTAACCCTACAAAGAATAGTGAAGGACATTCTAGAGAGAGAAGAAAATCACCAGGGTTCCAGGAACAATGGCAGAAAGGCCTCAAAGAAAGGGGCAGACAGTGGAATGAAGGAGAAAAGTAAACAAACAACAATGACAGAAAAAAGCATAGCACAGATAAGACAGAGAAGACTGGTTATATCGCTCTTTTATCTTGACTGATTTTATTTGTATCTGGTATGCTTGAGAGTGTTGAGTCTGAGAGCAGGGGCAACTACTCGAAAAATGACAGGATTCAATAGGATACCCATTCTGGTTTGATTGTTAACTGCCTTTGAAGTCCTATAATGTCTCCAATGTTTAGATTTTATTAATAGTATAATGCAATGCTAAAGTTTAATTATACTATGTTTGATGATATAGACAATTTTATTGAAAACAAGAGACATCATAGTAACTACAGTAGATCACCTAGTATTGTGGTCTTATATGTCCTTTTCATTTTGTGTTTCTCTAGGAATTTGTATTGTTGACTTGTTTTGATTTGTTTCTCCCTCTAATACAGAAAGGCTAGGTATACATGTAGAGACTAATACATGTGTAGAACTTTTAAGTAGTTTGAGAGAATGGATTATAGTTATTGTAAAGAAAAAAAGAAAGTAAAAGAAAGTATTCTAAAGGATATAACTGCATGTATGTTTGGGTGCGTAGGATTGATGGCCATATTACTAAGTTTTTGTTGGATAGATCAACAGAACTGGTTGCAGTCTCACTCCTTAAATGTTCACTTTGTATGCTTTACTTTTGTAACTTGAACAACTACTTCTAAGAGGAAAATATGTAATTATCAACTAGTGATTTCTTACTGGTTACTATTTTTGTTTTGCTTTGCTTTGTTTTGTTTTTGAAATTTTGTATTATTTCTACCCTCTTTCAGTTTCAATTTTTTTTCTTTATATTAAAAAAAGAATTATGCTAAAAAAAGAAATTGAAGAGACAGAACATAACATAGAAAAGGAAAGGAACAATCTACACTTTTTTCTTTGTTCCTGTATCATGTCTTGTGTGAAAGAGAGGACGAATGTACAGAGACAAAGTGAAAGCTGGGAACCCCAGAGAGCTTCAGGAGTGCAGTGGTAGAATGGACTGGTGGGTGCTGAGATCTGCAGGCAGAGAGCAGGATTCAGTTTCCTTGTGACTTCAATAGGCAACAGCTAGTGAGTGGCTCTAGTCAAGTTCCCACAATATCTCCACGACACCATTCCAGGGAATGGCTTGATTCTTTAAACCGGGGACTCAGAGCAGCCAGAGAACAGCTTCAGTTCAGGGCTCCCAGTGTTATGTTCCTCAGTGACTAAGAGACAGCCACAGTAAACAGCTGTGGTCTGGGAGGCACAGTCAGACCTGCAAGAGACCCAGACCCTCCTGTGGGGTTGAAGCTAAGAGCCACAGGCTCCACCCACATGGCTTACAGCCAGGCTCTGGATTGATCCGACTTTGAAAAATCAGAGCCTTGGTTCCCCTCACCCCAGTCCTGCTCCCTGCTTGTGACAGCATTCAGCACAGATCTGGGGTCTGACCGCCTTCTTTCCCAGTGTGAGCAGGGTCATGTCTTAACTTAAACACTGCCCTAAAATTGTAGAATTGTAGATTCTAGAAGAAAACCCCAGTTTTGAAACCATAAAGAAATTTCTTTCTTTTTTTCTGTTTTTGTTTTTGGTGTTGGTTTTGTTTTTGTTTTGTGTGTGTGCATTGTTTTTATTATTATTATTATTATTATTATTATTATTATTATTAGTGGTAGTATTCTTTTCCTTTCTTCCTTCTTCATAAGTTTATTGGGCCTTGGGGAACTTTCCTTTGTCCTCTTCCTTGTTCTTTCTTTCTTTCTTTCTTTCTTTCTTTCTTTCTTTCTTTCTTTCTTTCTTGCTTGCTTGCTTGCTTGCTTGCTTTCTTGCTTGCTTTCTTTCATCTACTTCCTCATTTTAACCTTTTGCTTTCTCTCTCTCTCTCTCTCTCTCTCTCTCTCTTTTTTTGGTACCAGGGATTGAACTCATGACCTCATGCTTGCAAGGCAGGTGCTTATGCTGCTGAGCTAAATCCTTGGCCCTGCTTTTTCTCTCTTATTCTACTCCCTGTATGATTTTGTTTTTCTGCCCTCTTTTTCTTTTATCTTAATTTCTTGTCAGTTTTTCTTTTACCTCTAAGTAACTCTACAAACTCCCCCAAAGAATCCTTTCCATCACTTCATTATCCTGATATCATACAGTTTAAGGTTTTAATTTTTTCTTTTCCATTTTACCACCCCCAAATTCTGTATCTTTAAGAGTGTCACCATAAAGCTTTGTTAATCTTTTGATAGTTAGCTCTGTACAATTACAGTTGAATTCTTTTCTACTGTAAATGGAGATATAGCTATTGCATTTAGTGCATATTATCTGTAAGTCAATGCTTGGGTTGTCTTAATGTTTCCACCATAATTGTAGATTTGTTCTCTAGTGTTATGGGTGGTATATAATTGTTTCTTATGGTACATTAATGTACAAATTGTCTTGGATGATACTACTGAAGCTAATTTGCTGGATATTACCAGGGTTGCACTATTTCTCTATAAGCCAAAACTCTGTGGCATTAACAATACTAGAGAACATTCCCAGAGAAGTTGGTTGTGGGGCTAATTATGATGCAGCTTCCTTCCCCAACTGTGTTCAGATCTTGGGGCTGAGGCGAAGGACTACTGTTAGCCATGCTCAAGGACATCACTGAAAAGTACTAAAGAGATATCTATACTAGCAACAGTTTTTATTATAAAGATCTACAAACCTCAGCATAAAAAAAAAGTATAAATAAGAAAAGACAAGTCAACAAAACACCTCCCAAAGCTCCCAACTCTTCCAAAGCCAATCCAGGGGGCATTGAGGGACAGAATCTCATAAACCACACACCTTAATTATGCAAAAAGATAACAGAGGAAGTTAGGAAACAGATCAAAGAGGTATTCACCAGGATCACAGAAAATGTAACTAAACAGATTATGGAAGTAATAACAAAAATGATACGAGAGCTTTCAGAAGACACTAATGAAAAGCTAGATGAGCTGTACAAAATGATACAAAACATGAATGACCAATTTGGCAAAGTATTGGAGCTATGAAGGGGTTTCAGTTGGGAATTCAGGGGATTAAAATTATATTGAAAATGGGGAAAGAAGAAGTGACCAATGCTACTAGAAAACAATGATGCCTTCAAAGACAGACACCCTCAAAGCAGCAAGAGAACTGGAAAAATTGATCCAACATCTTGTAGATGATTCAAAGAAAACTAAGAATCATTGGAATAAGTGAAAAATTGAAAGACAACACAACAGGCAATAAAAACATGTTCATGGAAATAATGTCAGAAATATTCCCAAGTAAAGTGAAAGCATAAATATAAGTGAGGTGTATACAACCCTAAATAGCCATGACCAAAAGAGAACTTCTTTATGCCAAATTTACTCTAAGTACCAGAATTCCATCACAGGTACAAAACTTTAAAAGCTGCTAGAGAAAGGGAACAAATCACACATAAAGGTAAACCCAGTAGAATTACAGCAGACTTCTCTACAGAAACCTTAAAGTCCATGAGTGATTGGATTGATGAAAACTGTCAACCCAAACTTATGTATCCTGCAAAACTTTCCTTCAAGATTAATGGAGAAATAAGGTTATTTCCATGTTAAGGGACATCTCAAGAAATTTATGGCCATGAAACCAGCATTACAAAATATCATCAAGATATCCTAGAAAGGAACAATGAAGCCAGGAAGACTAAATATTTCTGGCAGAATAAGTAGCTAAGCAAAAGAGGGAAAATGAGGAAATTTGCAACAGGAAAATAATGCAATGACAGGAATAAATCAATACCTCTCAAGAATAACTCTCAATGTGAATGATCTCAGTTCTTCAATCAAAAGACACAGACTGGCAGAACAATATGTACTATAGAAGAAACACATTTAATTAAAAAATAAACTCACAAGTTAAAAATCAAATGATGGAAAGCAATATTGCATGCAACAGGAACTTAGAAAAAAGCAGGAGTAGTTATACTAATTTCACACACAGTGGACTTCAAACTAAGACCTTTAGAAGAGACAAAGAATGTCACTACTGGAGATTGCAAGATGGCCGACTGAGTGGCGGCACTGTAAGAGAGCTTCTCTGAGAAAAATAAAAAATAAAAACAACACAGATGCTGGAATCTGGCAAAATGGAGAAAGCCAAACAAAAGGATAGGAATTCTCATGACCCAGGAAGAAACTGAGGAAAAAGAAAAAGAAAAAAAAAAAAAGAAAGAAGAAAAAGAAGCATGGACAGAGGGCTGGAACTGGGCAAGCCCCAATCACTGTACTGGCAAGTCTTAAATTCAGGTGACTCATGATCAAGCTGAGATAGCGGCCCTGCCGAGAGCAGGGGGGTTGGTGAGCTCCAGACCCTGGGCTGGGGGAGGCCCTGAAACGGGGAGTGGAAAGAGCCAGTCGAGCTGCACGAACTTTGGTGAGTGACAGGAACCAGAATCCCCAAACCGGGAGGACTGGCTGGGAGACATTTTGGAGTTGGGCAGGGCTGGCTTGAATCGGGGCCCTAGGCAGTGTTTGCTGATGACTCCTAGTCCAAAGCAGATTGGTGGGATCTGCTCGGGCTGGGCCACGCCCCTGGTTGAAACCCAATAGCCAGGGACGAGGCTTTCCTGGGCCAGTGGCATCCCCAGGGAACACACAAACCTGTTGAAGCATTAACTAGTTGACTGGTGTAGGGTTAGGAGCCAGCTCTCAGCCTGCAACTCAGATCCACTGCAGACTGAGTGGTGGTACTTCCCTAGCAAGTGTGCTGCAGAAAAACTGTAAGCAAAACAAAAGGCCCAGAGACCTCCATCACCCACCCGTCTGAAGGGGCCAAAAACATGACAAGACAGAGAAAGAGCAAAATGTCCCCAAGTGCGGAAACAGGGAAAGTGAGTTCAACAGAGGTAAATGCAGAGGAGGTTGAGAGCAGCAAACCTGTGATGCCAGAGACAGCCTCATTGGAAATAAAGAAATACATCCGTGACCTCATTGTCGAATTTAAATCTGAAATTCTAACTCAGGTGAAGCAAGATATAAGAAGACTAATAAAAGAAGTCCTGAGTAATCCTCAAGTAGACACAAATGAAAGAATAGAGGAACCCAGAGAAAGGAGAGAAGCCTTTGATGAAGAATATAAACAAAACCTAGAATATATGAAACAGATCCAAAGAGAATATCAGAAAATTAAAAACTCCATTGAAACCTGCCAAAACCTTTTAACAGAAACTAAAGACAAACTTTCAAAACTTGAAGATAGATTTGCAAAGTATGATTGTGAAAGGAAGGATCTCTTAAAAATAACAAGGAACCAGGAAGCAATGATACAAAGGCTAGAAGATGACAAGAGGTTTTATAAGCTAAGAATAAAATATGTGAATGAAGATGCAGCAACAAATACAAATGAAATAAAAAGTCTATTCACAGAAATAATTAAGGAAAACTTCCCAAACATAGGTAATGGAAGTGAAGTTCAGATAAATGAGGCATATAGAACTCCAGCCAGCTACAACCCAAAGAGATCTACACCCAGACATATAATAACCAGGATCCCAGAAATCCATCACAAGAACAGAATATTAAAAGTGGTCAGAGAG
>PVLA01002516.1:23825-169167 GCA_004027455.1 Hydrochoerus hydrochaeris
ACAGATTACCTATAAAGGAAAACTCATCAAAATCACAGCAGACTTCTCAATGCAAACCATCAAATCAAGAAGAGCTTGGAGTGAAATATTCCAAGCCCTGAAAGAAAATAACCTCCAACCCAGAATGATGTACCCTGCAAAACTGTCTCTCAAAATTAATGGAGAGACAAGATATTTCCACAACAAAGAGGAACTGGGGAGTTTTTGACCACCAATCCAATCCTGCAAAGAATACTGAAGGACATTCTAGAGGGAGAGAAGAAAACCAGCAGGGTTCCAGGAATAATGGCAGAAAGGCCTCAAAGAAAGGGGCAGACAGTGGAATCAAGGAGAAAAGTACACAACAACAGAAAAATAGCATGGCAGAGATAAAACAGAGAAGATTGGTTATATCACTGTTTTATCTTGACTGATTTTATTTGAATCTGGTATGCTTGAGAGTGTCGAGTCTGATAGTAGGGGCAACTTCTCTGAAGATGACAGGACTCAATAGGATACCCATTCTGGTTTGATTGTTAACTGTCTTTGAAGTCCTATAATGTCTCCAATGTTTAGATTTTATTAATAATGGAAAGCAATGCTATGTTTATATTATATTTGACGATATAGACAATTTTATTGAAAATAACTAGAGACATCATAGTGACTAGCGTAGATTATCCAATGTTGTGTTTTTGTATGTTCTTTTCATTTTGTGTTTCTCTAGGAATTTGTATTGCTGACTTGTTTTGATTTATTTCTCCCTCTAATACAGAAAGGCTAGGTATATGGGTAGAGACTTATACATGTGCAGAACTTCTAAGTAGTTTACGAGAATGGATTATAGTTATTGTAAGGGGAAAAAAAAGGAAAAGAGAATATTCTAAAGGATACAACTGCATGTATGTTTGAGTGTGTGGAATTAATAACCATGTTGCTAAAGTTTTAGTTGGATGGATGAACAAAACTGACTGCAGTCTCACTGTTTGGATGTCCACTTTGTGGACTTTAGTTTTGTAACTTGAACGACTGCATCTAAGAGGAAAGTATATAATTATCAACTAGTGATTATTACTTGTTACTATTTGTTTTGTTTTTGAGATTTTTGTATTGTTTCTACCCTCTTTCCATTTCAACATTTTTTCTTTAAATAAAACAATTTAAAAAAAAAAGCAAGAGGAGGAAAAGAAAGTGCTCTAAAAGAAATAACTGTATGTAACCTTAAGTGTGTAGGATTGATAACCATGTTACTAAGTTTTTGTTGGATTTGTGAATAGAATTGTTTGCAGCCTCACTGCTTGAATGTCCACTTTGTATGCTTTAATTTTGTAACTGGAACAACTATATCCAAGAAGACAATATGTAATGTATCAAATAGTGATTTCTTACTGTTTATTTTTTTTTGAAATTCTGTATTGTTTCTACCCTTTTTTCTGTTTTGCTTCCCCCCTCTTTAAATAAAAAAAAAGAATGTCACTACCTATTGGTTAAGAGTACAGTTCAATTGGAAGACATAACAATTATAAACATATACACACCAAATGCTGATACATCCAGCTTCTTTTATTTTATTTTAAGACAAGTTCTGGCTATGTAGTTTAGTCTGGCATTGAACTCACTATGTGGTCCAGGCTGGCCTCAAACTCGCAGAGTCTTTCTGCCTCAGTGTCCTGAGTACTGGGACTACAAGTGTGTCACCACACAGCACATTCAATTTCTAAACAATGGACATGAAAAATCAGATAAATACCCAATACATTTGTGATGGGACCTCAGTACCCCACTATCACAATGGACACAACAATCAGACAAAAAATCAATAAAGAAATGTAAGAGTTGAACCAATCCTTCAAGCAAACAGACTTTAATAAATACCTACAGAGTGTTGGATACAACAACAACAGGATTCACATTTTTTTCATGAACACATGGACCTTTCTCCAAAATAGATGGCCTAATAACCCATAAAGTACATTTTAAGCAAATGCAAAGGAATAAAAATAGTTCCATGCATATTGTTAGGTCACAGTGCAGTGAAACTAGAAACAAGTTGGAAAGTGAACCAAAGAAACTCTGCCAACAATTGGAAGTTGAACAATACCATCTTGAATAATCAGTGGGTCACACATGATATTAAAGAAAAGATTAGAGAATTCCTATAATGAAATGATAATGCCAGTATGACATACCGGAGCCTATGGGACACAGTAAAAGCAGTCCAAAGAGGGGAATTTATAATGGTGAATTCCCACATCTGAAAAATAGTAGGCTCAAATAAATAAACTAATAATGCACTGCAAGTCCTAGAAAAACAAGAACAATTCAAATGGAAAGCTAGTAGAAGGAGAGAAATGATAAAGATCAGAGCAGAAATTAATCAAGTTGAGACTATAAAGCTATACAAAAAAATCAATGAATCAAACAGTTGGTTCTGTGAAAGAATAAGCAAAGTAGACAAACCCATAGCTAATTTTATCAAAATAAGGAAAGAAAAGACTCAAATCCACACAATTAGAAATGAAAGTCAAAATCACAACCGATTCTACTGAAATTCAGAAGATTATTGGCAACTACTTTAAGAAACTATACTCAGATAAAATGGAAAATTTGGAAGAAATAGATTCCTAGATGCATATAAACTACCAAAACTGAACCAAGAAGATAAAAACCCTGAATAGTCCAGTGTCAGTCAACAAAACTGAAGTAATGGTAGTTGAAAAGCAAAACAAAACAAAGCAAAACAAAGAAAAACCCAGGTCCAGATGGATTCATTGCCAAATTCTTTGAGAACTTTAGAGATTATCTAAAATCAATACTCCCCAAATTATTTAATGAAATTGAAAGGGAAGCTGTACTCCTGATATCATTCCTAGAAGCAAGCATTACCCAATTCCAAAAGAAAAGGACCCAAGCAAAAAAGGAGGTCAATAGGCTAATCTCTTCAGTGAACATATATGCAAAAAACCTCAATAAGATTCTGGCAAACAGGGGTTGGAGATTTAGCTCAGTGGCATAAGCACCTACCCGGCAAGCACGAGATCATGTGTTTGATCCCAGGTACAAAAAAAAAAAAAAAAAAAAGCTGGCAAACAGATCGCAGAAAATCATCAAAAAAAGATTGCACATGATGATGAAGTGGGACTCATTCCAAAGATGCAGGAATTGTTCAACACATGCAAATCAATAAATGTAACACATCTCATAAACAGAAGCAAGGACAAAAATTACATGATCATCTCAATAGCTATAGAAAAGCATTTGACAAAATCCAATATATATTCCTGATAAAAATTCTGAAAAAAACAGAAGGTCTTTATCTCAATCTTATGGAAGCCATCTATGGTAACTGTGATCTATGTTACCACATCACACTAAATGGAGACCAACTGAAAGATTTCCCTCCAAAATAAGGAACAAGACAAAGATATTTGCTGTTACCACCTTAGTTCAACATAATTCTCAAAATGTTAGAGCATTTAGATATGACAAAGAAATAAAAGAGATATAGACATGAAAGGAAGAAATTAAATTATCGTTATGTGCAGATGACATTCTCTACATAGAAGACCTCAAAAACTCCACCAAAAGACTCCTAGAATTAATAATCAAATCTTGTAAGATAGCAGGATACAAAGTCAACACTCAAAATTCAGCAGAGGTCCTGTACACCAATAATAAGCTCACCAAGAGAGAAATTAGGAAAGCAATTCTTTTCAAAATAGTATCAGGAAAAATGAAATACTTAGGAATTAACCTAACCAGGGAAGTGAAAGACTTTTACAATAGAAACTATAATATTCTGAAAAAGGAGTCTGAAGAGGACATTAGAAAATGGAAACGTATCCCATTCTTGGATAGGCAGACCCAATATAGTCAAAATAATTGCATTTCCAAAACTATTTTATAAAGATTTAGCACAATCCCAATGAAAATATCAATAGTATTTCTCACAGAACTAGAGAAAGCAATTCTAAAATTCATATGGAACCAGAAAAGATCTAGAATAGAAAAAGCAATTCTGGACATCAAGGGCATGGCAGGGGGCATCACCATTCTGGACTTCAAGATATGCTACAAAGATACAGAAATAATAACAGCATGATATTGGCAAAAACAAAACAACAAAACCCAGCCATTATGGAAATCAGTATGATGAGTCCTAAAAAACTAAAATTGGGAATTCCATTTGATGTAACCATTGCCTTCTAGGTATCTTCCTGAAAAAGTTGAAAATGTGTTAAAATGATGTGTACATGCACATATTATAGCAGCACAAGTTATGATAGCTAGTTGAAAGCAGCCTGTAATTTCATCGATAGTTGAATGGATAAAGAAAATGTGGTATTTATATATGATATGCTACTCTGCATAAAGAAGGATAAATTCTAGTCATTTGTTAGAAAATGGATGCACCGTGGGATCACAACATTAAGTGAAGTAAAACAAAGAGGCTTAAACATCACATGGATTCTTTTACATGAGAAGCCCAATATGTAAATAAAGTACAAAATACAAGACAGTCAATAGGAAAAAAAGAGAGGAAAATGTTATTATAATCCAGCAAGGGCAATGCATCTAAAAGTGTACCTTGATTTAGTATCAAGTATTGTTTTATGTGTCTTTTATGTTTTTTGCCCTATCTGGCTGTCAATCTGTATTTATGAATGTTAACTTGATAAGGATTTATAAAATAAATAAATGAGTCTGATCCTGGCCAAAAAAATTTTTAGAAGGGGGTGGAAGGGATGGTAGCAGGGAGAGAATTGAGATGTGCTATGTATATGTGCCAATTTCCCACAACACATGCAACCAGGATTTACTGCAAGCATGTGTTAATAAAAAAATTTAAAAACAAAACAAAAAATTGGGATGTAGGTTAAAAAAATAAATTCAATGTAATTGAATTCAATAAAAAGATTTAATTTCCTGATTTTTAGTAGTAGCCCAGATTGGACATGAATAAAGCAGCAACAGCAATCACTACAATGCTTACTTCATGCTTGGACACAAAATTTGGACAAAGTGCAGAATCCGAGCCTGACTGAATTTTTTTCTGTATATTATTTTTAAAATTTTTTTTAAATTTTTAAATTTTATTTTAAAGAGGAGAAAACAGAATAAAACCAATCAAAATAAGCCAGTGTAAAACATACAGGACTTCAAAACATTACAAAATCAACAATAATTACCACAATGCCTTTTGATGTCTTCAAAATAGCTGCAGATAACTTCAGACATAGTAAAAATAAACAGAGCAGAATATAATAGAAATAATAAAAACAAAACAATGAATATAATAAAGGACTTCAAAACAAACCTATAGTAAGTCCAAAATTGCTACCATAATATATTTTGTTATCTTTGAAATAGCTGCTCCGATCATCAGATTTGACATACTCAAGCAAAACAAGAGAATAAAATCCAACCCAATAGAACAATGGAAACATATAGGACTTCCAAAACAAGACCATAGGGAATTAACAATGGCTACAACCTTCAGAAGGAGATTCCCCCTAGATGTCACACTGTGTACCACTATCCTCTGAACCTGCAGTCTGGCCATAGACCTGCAATGTTAGTGAAACACCAGTGCACCACAGGCATCCAATTTCATTTCACCTCGATAACTATCATCACAGGCCTGTGTTTCTCTGGATAAGCCTTTTGCTTGAGGCAGTAGGGTAGAGGGGATTAGTTCTTGCTTGCCAGCCTGCACAACAGAAGGGGTTGGAGGTCAGGCTGCTGCAGTCTGATGGCAGCCCACACGTGGTGCTGGTTCCCAGACTAGACTTACTTGCTGGTGTGGCTTGGTTCTCTCTACCCTCAGTCTGCAAATGGTTCTGACTCATGGGAAGAGGGGGGTCTGTCTGTTCCAGTCCACCGGCCGCCCACACATGGCAGTGGTTCCCAGGCTGGGCTTGCTCAATGGTGTGGCTTTGTTCTCTCCACCCCCCAGTTCACAAATGGCTCAAAATGATTCTTTATATTGTTTGTTCTAAACTCTAACTTTCAGGTTAGATAGAGGCTCTTCTCAAATACCAGGTGACCCATAGGTATTTGTTCATATTTTAAACAAGAACACTAAAAAGTTTATTGAACAATCAGTCATGGACTTCAAAGTGATCTGACTTGCCTATTTTGTTGGGGACTATTCAGCAAACATTTTAAAGGAATTTTCTCTTTTGATAATCATATTATTCAGAGTACCATCCAAAGTCACAGTTAAAGGGTACAGCCTGCCATTAGAGTTCTGTGAGCCAAATCAGGATACAGGTATGGGAAGGCAATGGATCTTAACACTCTTACACAGGTCCTCCCTCTATTTCAATTTAGTACTTGCACCTTCAGCTTTGGCTTACTGGCCTCTAGTTTTCTATTACAGTTGGGATAGGAAAGTTATGAGTCAGACTGCTTTTGAAAACAACTTTCATGCAGTCCTGTTTGGAGATCAATTTTAGCTCATTTCCCAGAGAAACCTGACTGCACCAAGTACTACAAAGGCAATATAACTCAAGACAAAAGTACTCTGCCCTAGTCAAGACTTAACCAAAAAAAGAAAAAAAAGCTGTGGTGGATTAAGTAGTGCTTAATTTGTAACACCCAGCTGAAATAAATCAGCCTAGTTCTGGGTATAGAAGGCCCACCTGAGAACATAAAAGGAGACCAGCAGAGGAAGATGGTGCTTAGAAAGACTGTCATGCTAGTTTCTCCTGAGAAGAACTCAGCTGTTCTCACTGTTGGAAAAGCTCAAGTCCTCCTGTTGGTGAGGATTACTGTGGCTGTCTTCAGGGTGGGCTCTGATCCTTACCTGGAGCATCACTTCCTGGTTCCAGAAGCACAGATCCCTCAGCCTGGTGGCACAGATCCTTCATCCCTCTGGCACAGACTTTCCAGCTTCCACTACTGACCTTTGGGCCTTCCCAATGTAAGATCTTTGATATAGACTTGCATGAGATATTGTCATGGGCTCTAGCCCTCCAGTTGGACTTGTAGAGACAGTGCCATGGGCTCTAGGTCTTCAGCTGAACTCATGCAAGGAATTGCTACAGGATCAAGGCCCTTAGCTGGAATCTTTGGGTCTTTAGTGTATGAACAGATCTCTTACAATCTTCTGCATTTGACATTTTGGGTGAATATTATAAAATAATCCTATGAACTATGTATAGTATATTAAACATATTCTCTTGAAAACCTTGGAAACAAAAGTCAAGGTTGAAAAAAATCATGGTGACAACTAATGTTGCTCAAGAGTTAGTTCCTTTAAAATTAGTTACTAAGCTGAGCATCATGGTATATGCCTGCAATCCCAGCACTCAGAAAGCTGAGACAGGAGGATTGCAAGTAGAAGCCAGCCTGGATTGCATAGCTAGACGTAGTCTCAAAAAAAATTTTAAAGTTACTAAAGGAATAATGCCTAAGAGCCTTCAATTTCTCTTATCAATCATCAATTTCTTTCTTTTTTTATTTAAAGAAAAAAAATTGAAACTGAAAGAGGGTAGAAATAATACAAAATTTCAAAAACAAAACAAAACAACAAAAATAGTAACCAGTAAGAAATCACTAGTTGATAATTACATATTTTCCTCTTAGAAGTAGTTGTTCAAGTTACAAAAGTAAAGCCTACAAAGTGGACATACAAACAGTGAGACTACAATCAGTTTTGTTCATCCAGCCAACAAAAACTTAGCAACATGGTTATCAATCCCACACACTCAAACATACATGCAGTTATATACTTTAGAATACTTTCTTTTCTTCTCTTTTTTCTTTACAATAACTATAATCCATTCTTGTAAACTGCTTAGAAGTTCTACATGTGTATAAGTCTCTACATGTATACCTAGCCTTTCCGTGTTAGAGGGAGAAACAAATCAAAAACAAGTCAGCAATACAAATTCCTAGAGAAACATGAAAAGGACATATAAGACCACAATACTAGGTGATCTACTGTAGTTACTATGATGTCTTTTGTTTTCAATAAAATTGTCTATATCATCAAACATAGCATAATTAAACTTTAGCATTGCATTACACTATTAATAAAATCTAAACATTGGCAACATTATAGGACTTCAAAAGCAGTTAATAATCAAACCAGAATGGGTATCCTATTGAATCATGTCTCCTTCAGAGTAGTTGCCTCTACTCTCAGACTTGATACTCTCAAGCATGCTAGATTCAAATAAAATCAGTTAAGATAAAACAGCAATATAACCAACCTTCTCTGTCTTATCTCTGCTATGCTATTTTTCTGTCATTGTTGTTTGTTTACTTTTCTCCTTCATTCCACTGTCTGCCCCTTTCTTTGAGGCCTTTGTGCCATTGTTCCTGGAACCCTGGTGATTTTCTTCTCTCTCTAGAATGTCCTTCACTATTCTTTGTAGGGTTGGGTTGGTGGTCACGAACTCCCCCTTTTCCTCTTTGTCATGGAAATATCTTGTCTCTCCATTAATTTTGAGAGACAGTTTTGCAGGGCACATCAATCTGGGTTGGAGGTTATTTTCTTTCAGGGCTTGGAATATTTCACTCCAAGCTCTTCTTGATTTGATGGTTTGCATCGAGAAGTCCACTGTGATTTTGATGAGTTTTCCTTTATAGGTAATCTGTTTCTTTTCTCTGACTGCTTTTAATATTCTGTTCTTGTGATGGATTTCTAGGATCATGATTATTGTATGTCTGGGTGTAGATCTGTTTTGGTTGTAGCTGGCTAGAGTTCTGTATGCCTCATTTATCTGAACTTCACTTCCGTTACCTATGTTTGGGAAGTTTTCCTTAATTATTTCTGTGAATAGACTTTTTATTTCATTTGTATTTGTTGCTGCATCTTCATTCACATATTTTATTCTTAGCTTATAAATCCTCTTGTCATCTTCTAGCCTTTGTATCATTGCTTCCTGGTTCCTTGTTATTTTTAAGAGATCCTTCCTTTCATGATCATATGTTGCAAATCTATCTTCAGGTTTTGAAAGTTTGTCTTTAGTTTCTGTTAAAAGGTTTTGCCAGCTTTCAGTGGAGTTTTTAATTTCCTGATATTCTCTTTGGATCTGTTTCATGTATTCAAGGTTTTGTTTATATTCTTCATCAAAGGCTTCTCTCCTTTCTCTGGGTTCCTCCATTTTTTCATTTGTGTCTACTTGAGGATTATCCAGGATTTCTTTTAATAATCTTCTTATTTCTTGCTTCACCTGAGTTAGAATTTCAGATTTAAATTTGTTGATGAGGTCACGGAAGTATTTCTTTGAGGCTGTCTCTGATATTACATGTTTGCTGCCCTCAACATTCTCTGCATTTACCTCTACTGGACTCACTTTCCCTGGTTCCATGGTTGGAGGCCTTTTGCTGTTTCTTTGTCTTGTCATGTTTCTGGCCCCCTTCAGATGGGTGGGTGGTGGAGGTCTCCAGGTCTTTCGTATTGCTTACAGTTTTTTCTGTAGTGCACTGGCTAGGGAAGTGCCACCTGCCCCAGTCTGCTGTTGATCTGCAAGGTGTATGCTGTGAGCTGGCCCCTCTCCCTATGTCAGTCACCCAGTGGGTGCTTCAGCAAGTTTAAGTGTTCCCTGGGAATTCCACTGGCTCAGAACAGCTTCATCCCGGGCTATTGGGTTTCAACCAGGGGCCTGGCCCAGCCCAAGCAGATCCCACCAATCTGCTTTGGACCGCCTCAGGTTTTGATTCAAGCTGGCCCTGCACAAACTCCAAAATGTTGTCTAGCTGGTCCTCCTGCTCTGGGGTATCCAGTTCCCGTCACTCACCAAAGTTCACACAGTTTAACTCGCTGTTTCCACTCCCTGCTGCAGCACCTCTTCCAGCTGAGGGTCTCGAGCTCACCAACCCCTGCTCTCAGCAGGGCCGTGATCTCAGCTCAATTGTGAATCGCCTGATTCTCAAGACGTGCTAGTACATCTACTGTAGCTTACCCAGCTCCAGCCCTCTGTCCACGCTTCTTCTTCTTCTTTTTTTCTTTTTCTTTTTCCTCAGTTTCTTCCTGGGTCATGAGAATTCCTCTCCTTTTATCTGGCTTTCTCCATGTTGTCAGATTCTGGCATTTGAGTTGGTTTTTTTTCAGAGGAGGCTCTCTGTCGTGCCACCACTCAGTCGTCCATCTTGGATCCCCCCCTTAGTTTGTTTTTTTTTAAACAGAAATATAAGTCAAGTCACCATAAAGCATTATAAAATGCAATTTGGCTACATTCTGGATATTTATTATTATACTTTCAAATTTAAAGTGAAAGAAATGCCAAAATCTAGAGGATACAAAGTAACACATTACAGAGCTGTCTAGGATGCTGTGATACCTCAGCCATGTCACATGGGTTGGATGCATGATGACTGGAGACTAAGGTATTGATAGCAGTAGAAAGACATTTGTTAATTCTCACTTATTCTCTAAGTCTTGGCTCAAGTGTCACTTCCTTTAAGGACATTCTCTGGCCTTGCAAAGAACTGCTAAGATTTATCCTCTTGCCCTCTCCAAACTTGTTATTTCTCTTAGGCCACTCACCATGTACATTAATTGCTGTGTTCTTCCCACACTGGGATGGTCTCTTATACCTTTGAAAAAATGATAGAAAAGGACTACACCTATTTTTTGAATGCTCTGGTCTTTAATAGTAATCAATTTGGTACACTTATAAAATGAACTTTTATTTATTATATTAATTTTATTTATTATATTAATTTACATAAAATAAAATATAGTCACTTTAAGTAAGGTACAGTGTTGTGATTTTGTCAAATATTTATACTTTTGTAACTAACAATCCAGAATGCTCTGGCTTTACAAACATTTCCGTTTGCTCGCTGTAATTTTTGTCTTTATTGCTCTGCAGGTATGGTATGCATGCACAATCTCTGACTTCTTTCCAGATTATTTCCTAATCTTTTTTTTTTTCTTAACTTGACTATGACATGTCCAGGTGTAGAGTTTTTGGCATTTGTCTTGTTTGGTATTTGCTGAGATTCCTGGATCTGTGGTTGGTGTATGCCATTAATTTTGGAAAATTCTCAGTCATTATTACGTCAAGTGATTCTTTTGTTCTCTATTTATTATTCCCAGAAATTCCAACTACTAATATGCTGTAATTTCTTAAATTGTCCCATAGTTCTTGGACCTCAGCTTTCATTTTATCTTTTTTTTTTTTCTGTTCTCTTTGTCTAATGGGTTGAGTCATCATGATTGTAGTCATGGGTAGGATTTATTTGGTGCTTTGTAAGTGCCAAGCACTACTGTAAGCATTATTTATGAGCTATCTCATTCATTTTCATAAAAGCCTATTAATTAGTTACTGTTACCATTTTTATTTTATAGAAGTGAAACTTGAGACTTGAAAATTGCCTGAGGTACAAAGAAATTTGAATGCAGGACATCTAACTTGGATTTTAATACTTTTAAAAGATTCATTTATTCTATTAGGACATAATTAACAAATAAAAGTTGTGAATATGTATCTACACTGCACAGTATGATGTTTTAATGTATGTCTACATTATGAAATAGTTAAATAAAGGTAATTAATATATCCATTACCTTACCTACTTAATATTTTTGTCATCTTAGTATTTAAGGTCTCTTTGCAATCAGCATACTATCTATCAGATATTGATTTGAATATAGATTTTTAGTATTCTACTTTTTCATCAGAATCCTAAAGATACTTATGGTTTTAAACTATATAAAACCATCATCACCTGCATTTATTTATTTATTTTTGTGGTGCTGAGGGTTATGCCACCTGCTTTTAATAGGAGCTAGAGAAAAGCTCTAGATTTCTCCTGTAATCCTATGTCTGTTTATTGTATTGCTTTTGTTGTTTTGCAAAGTTCTGCCTATCATCATTTTAATTCTTTGCATCTTGGTTCATCTGGCACTTTAATTTTGCAAAAGCAATATTTTTCCTCACAAATTTAAAACAGCATTTTAAAAAATACTTTGGATATGGAATTGTTCAGCATTTTAAGACTGTGGGATATAGCATGCAAAAGGTTCTGGGTTCAATCCCCAGCATAAAAATCCATTACAGCCTAAACTGTGATGCAGACAATTTCTCAGAGCTAAAGGAATGGTCTCCCTCAGGCCAGGGCCCTCATTCCCTGACTTGTTGCTTCTTTCTTTAATGGTGGAGTGGTCCTGATGGTGGCTTATTTATAAAGTAGTTACATTTATGAGGACTCCAAAACGGGCTTTCATGCTCACAAAGAAGAAATGGCTCTTTGGAGAGTAGCAATTGATTACTTATTCAGTGAGAGCAAAGTTTTCTTTTTCCACAAAGAATTTTTAGGCTGTTCATGAAATTTCTTTCAGTGCCTCAATATCTGGTAATTACCTAGAGTAATTTGAAGTAAGTTTAAGAGAAAGTACAAGGTCCCCCAACATATTCCCAGGAAGGGCTCTTAGAGGCTGAACATTCTCAGCCGGCGTGTCCCGAAAGCAGGAAGCAGCCACGGGGATTCTGCACAGCAAATTCAGGATCCGCACGTATCATAGCACAGGTTCATGACCTTTTCTGTCCTCCATCTGCTTTCCATCTTAGTTTAAGAATATTCCCGCTGAGCCAATGACAGAGACAATGATAAGGACTATGACCAGAACTGCAGCAAAGCAAGAGAACGTAGGCTCAGATGCCCCCCCACCTCCCCACTCTTGAGTCAGGGTGGGAAAAACAGGTTAGAAAAGAAAAGAGAAAAGGCGAGCTGGGGCTGTAAGTCAGAGGCACATCCCTGCTTGGCAAGTACAAGGTACTGAGTTTGATTCCTATTACCAAAAAGAAGAAAAAGAATAAAGAGGGAGAAGGAAAACAGTAATTTTAAGCTTGTACTTTTAATAAAAACTACAGATTTAGAACACAAACTCAAAGCTTGTAATGTCCTTAAAGATGCAATACACCTGAGCTATTCCCTTTTATTCCTAGGTGAACCTTGGCTATACTCTTTAATCAATGGCCTACTGTCTGACAATAGATTTGTTCATTATTTACTGGATGAACTAACATAATGGTTTTGTTAATACACCCAGAAACAGAATTCATTAATTTTAACTTTGTTGTATTAAGAGGAAAATCTTTTTGTTTGAGCTCCAATATTTATTATTTAGTATAGTGATTTATTTAAATCTTATGTGGTTCCAGAAAAGATTTCAGCCAAGAGGAAGATTACATGCATGTTAACTAAAGAACGAGTCAGAACTTTGAATTCTGACCCTATAAGATAATAAATTCTCAATTAAACAGAAAGGCTTGTAATCTTTTCTAGTAGTGTAGTTAATTTATCAAATGATTGTCAAGAAGAAAGCATTTAGTGTTGATCCTTGTCAGTTGAAAATTATTCTAAACTCTATTAACTTCCGAGGTTAAGATTCTTCCTAATTAGAAACGTTATTTAATCTATAAAGAGGTTCAAGATATGACAAAGACTCATTGTTACCATTTTGAATTTTGCTTATTATTGGTCTACAGTCTACTAAGTAGACCTCAACCATTTGACCGCTTTTGTTACCATGGGGGCTGCTGCTACCATCTAGTGGTTGAGACCAGTAATGCTGCTAAACACGCTGCAATCAGGATTTCCCAAACAAACTCCACCTGAAAGTTAAAAAGGGTGACAATATAATCAGGTTGAGAAATTGTGATTTAGACAGAGATAGGGCTTAATGAGCCCCAAATATAGAACACAGATGAGAATGCTTATTTTTTATAGTTTTTTTTTTTTGGTACCTGGTATTGATCTCACCACTTGGCACTTGCCAGGGCAGTGTTTACTGTGGTTATTCTAGCCATGTTCTGTCACTAGAAAGTGCAGGTTCTAGTACAGATTACTTGCTTTTTAGTGCATACACCTCAAATCAAGCAGAGCTGCGGTGGGGTTTGATATATGTCATGAGATTGTGGACCTGACTCAACATTTGGATGAGAGTTTGGGGGGGTTTTGGCTAGGGAGTGTTACGGTTTATATGAAAAGTGTCCTTCCAAAGTCTCATATGCTCAAAGGTGAGGTTTTTGGCAGCTGATCGGGACATGACATATCTAATGTCGTCAGTGGATTAATCCACTGGTGAGGTTATAATGTGATGGAATTATTGGGAAATAGTGGCAATTTATAAGGCGGGGCTTAATTGAAAGGAGTGAATCACATGAGTGTGACTTTGGTGACTCTCTCTGGTCCCTGGCCCGTTCCTCTCAGGTATTATGGTTCTTTTCTTCTCTTCACTTCCTAGCTGCCACGAGGTGGAAAGGTTTTCTCCGACACGCCCTTCCACCATGATGTTTCTGCCTCACCACAGGTCGATGGAAATGAAACCAGCTGACCATGGATGACACCTCTAAAACTGTGACTCAAAAATAAACCTTTCTTCCTTTAACTTGTTGTACACAGGTATTTGGTAACAGCAATGGAAAGCTAACTAATGCAGGGAGTGATTTATGGATGAATATGAATGGATCATTTGTGACCAAGAGAAAGAAACCTGTTAGGCTGTGTTTTGGTTTCATAATTCTTTCCCATCTTTTGCTTTGATTCACCTTGGGCAGAGATTATACCTTTGCTTTAGACACTTCCTTGTCACAGGGACAAAATACCCAACATCCACAACTTAAAGGAAGAGTTTTATTTTGCATCATGTTTTTAGTCGGCTAGCTCCAAGGCAGGAAAGGCGTGGTGGAAGGGCTGATGGAGGAGTGCAGCTCGCATCATGGCAGCCAGGAAGCAGATGGCGAAGGGAGGAACAAGGAGGGCTCTATACCCTTCTGGATTCTGACCAGACCCATTTCCTAAGGAACATTTAGTTACTGACTTTATAGTAGACAAATCTGCTGATGAGTATAGTACCTTCCAAACACAAGAGGCTTTGTGGGGGACACTCCAGATCTAAACATAGCAGCCTTCTTCCCCAGCTGATTTTTGACTTGGTTACATGACTTGCCTTCAGCTGCATTATGGGAACAAATATAATGTATGGGACCTGAGTTTTAATGCGCTGGTATAGTTTGGGCTCTTTGTTTTGTGCCATCCACTGTGGAAATAATGAGTTGGGCAGTCACAGTTCTACATGAGACTTATGCAGAGCAAGCCGGAATCTAGAGCCATTGCCTGAGTCAACAGTCATCTTAATTTACCTGTGGACCTGAGTGGAAAATAGTTTATGATTTTAGTCACTAACCTTGTCAAAATTATTTCATAGCATTGTTTCTTCCTGGTGGTGGCCCTGTGGGCTAAATAATGTGCCATATTCACTCAGGTCCTGGTTAATTTCATTGATATCCAGATTTTGTGTTTGATCCTGTGAATGGGTCTGCTCTGAAATGTGTCCCTAAACTCCTGTGTTGGAGGATTGATTCAGGGCTGGGACCTTTGGGAGGTGACTGTATCATGAGGACTTTGATCACCTTGCCATTCATGGATCTAATGATGAATTAATAGCTTAATGGACTATTTGGAGGTGGTGGAAACCGGGAGGCGGGGCATAGTTGGAGGGTGTAGGTCACTGGAATGTGCCCTTGAGATTTCATCACCAGCCCCTTCCTTTCCATTCTTTGTTTCTTCATTTAAGTTTATGTCAGCTATCTGTCAGAGTAACAAAAAGCTGATTAGTATAGGAAATTTCTTGTTAGAATCATAAATAATGATTTTTTTTGTAACCTGGTCAGAGAAAAAAATTGAATTAAAAAACTATTTACTATTCCTATTGTTTTTATTTCTTCCTTAAACCATTGTCATTTCAGAATCAGTTTGTTTGTACAAATAGTAAGTGCTCATAAAATCATACCCATCCTCACACAAGACATGTCAGCACAAATTAATTTATTCATACAAGCTACAGTGATTTGTTTGCTTGAATTTCTAGGACTTAATTCTTGCAGCGTGTCTAGAACTTTCTTTGAGATACTTTTGAGAGCAGTTCTTTAAACAAGATTTGTGTTTCCGCACAAAATGTAGATATGAAATTATTAGAAGTTTAAAAATATGTTTTTGCAAATTGCTTGTCTCCCTCCATTGGCTAATTTATCATCAATGCTAAGTGGATGTGGAGACAATTTAATGAAGACAATTTACCACAGACTTAGGCAAGAAATAAATTTGATTCTGGAGCATCACAAATTATAGAATCTCTGAAATGAAAAGGAAACAAAAAGGTCATCTAGAGTGTTCTTCTTCTTTCAGACAGGTTTACCCTGCTCATTACAGCTAGGTGAGAATCCATCCTAATTCCAGAGACATCCTGGGAAGATCTCACTAGCTGTCTCGTTATCACTAATGTGAAATATCCATCACATATGGAAATTTGTCTGAAGGACATCTAATTTCCTTATGGGAAGTTTATTCTCATTTCTTTTAAATGAGCCTTCATTGATGGCACAAAAGATTTCTGTTAACCCATCACTTTAGAGAAACAGGATTGAAGGAGCTAGTAGCACTATAAAGCTCTTAGAATAGACTCTGGCACATAAACAGCTCTCAAAGCACATCAGCTACCATTATAATAATTATCATGACCATTATTATAAAGAGATACATCATGCTCTTTGTCTATCTGGCGATTAAAAAATTGCATAATTTTGGGATTAGCAGCTCTTACTGCCTGGCAGTGGTTGATCTGGGAGTTACATGTTGAGGCTGAATCCTGGTCAGTGGAAAGGAATACATATTTTGCGGCTGAAATGAATGAGGATTGGGAACATGAAAGAAATGACAAATTTATACCAACTTTCACCATCCCTGTTATTACTAATTGTAAGCTCTTTGAGGGAAGCAACCTTTCTTATTATTCTAGGGTCTCAGGTTCTTAGCACAATGTCTAGGACAGAAAGATACAAGATGTACTGAATAATTGAATGCTGATTATTTAAAAAAAATCACTCAAGCCAGGATTTAGAGGTGCACACCTGTAATCCCAGTGCTCTGGGACACTGAGGCAGCAGAATCAAAAGTCTGAGCCCAGCTGGGAAACTTGGTAATTTAGTAAGAGAGTGTCCTAGAACTAAATTAAAAGGTAGGGGGTGGGCTAGGGATATAGCTCAGTGTGAAGGTCCTAGCTTCAATCCCTGGTACTACAAAAAAAAAAAATCACTCAACAAATATTCACAAGTTATCAAATAAATGTTATTGCTGTCTTCTAGTATGGTGCTATGATTTAAAAAAAAATTACCTTGGAACAACTGCTATTTCTCAGATCAATCCTTTCTTTTCCACCCTTTCCATTTTATTTTCCTACAGAGGTCATTGTGCTTCTCCTCTGAAGGTATTCCAAGTCTAGCCAAGCTATTTGTGAGTTATAAAAACTAGAAGTAAACCTGGAGTCTTGTAACAACTTGAGCAGTGTAATGAGTTCTTATATTTTATTTTGTCTCTTGATGCTTCCTGGCATCACACTGGCTTCCTAGGTGATGAATGACAAATAACAAAAGTCCTAGGAGGTTTTAGTCCATGCTACCAATCAGAGACTCCACACAGCATTTTGCATTGATGATGGTTGCTGACCGCTTTCCTAGTTGAACTCTAAAGTGCTAGTTAGAGGACTTGATCATCTTTACCTCTCAGAAGATGTCAGAGGAGTCACAAGGGCTGAGCAAAGAAAGGAATACGCCCAGTGTTGGCTCCAGCAGCCTCTGCGATTCTGCAGCCATCTGAGTCACACTGTTAAACCCATCTGTTTACATGAGGTAGAATATGGAAGAAGGTGGAGAAAGGAGGGAAAAAATCTTTTTTTAGTTCTCTTAGAGTAGACCCTGTGCTATTGCTCCCCCTTCCACTTCCAACTTTTCTGTTGCCCAAATCATATACTGTAAGATTTATTTTTCAAAGCCTAAGGGAAGAAGATGAAGAAGGAGGACAGGAATAGACAGAAGGGACCAGACTGTGGGGTATGTGGGGCAACAATTTTGCTTTTAATGAGGTCACCAGGGGGAAGACCTAGTTTTGTATCAATTCTTTTAGGTTAGATGGAATTTTAGGAGCAGATTAGTTCCCTCCTACTTTTCCTCATTATTTTTTCCATTAGTTTGTTTCTAGCTTGAATTTTCAGAAAATGAAGATTTAGGAAATGACTGGGGTGGATAGAACAGAGAAGTTCATCTGGGAGATTTATATTTCCTTATGAGAACAGACTGCCTTTCTCCGGGCGTTACCGATTCTGTAGGATGACTGGAGAATCCTATCAGTCTTTTGACTGCATAGGCTGCTCCTGGGCAGTCCAGTCAAACCAGTGGGCTCTTTGGGGATTCCTCTTCCCTTATCTGTGGCTCTGGCCATGGGCATTAGCCCAGAACAGAAGGGCTCCTGCAGACAGAATGAGCCCCAAGCACATAATTTCTCATCTAGCTCTTAGAATCCAGGACTCAATTACTTTACATCACCAACCCCAACCTCTTATGGCCGTAAAAATGCATCTTCTGTGTAATTTTTCTTCTTTTAGATGAAGTGACAACCCTGGTGGCATTTGTACCTGCATCCTGGGCCTCTTGTTGTAGGAAGATATGTGGTGTTATTTGCATTAGGAAGGCAGAGGTGGCGATGGAATGAATGGGCTCCAGGCCCAAGGCCAGCCCTTCTTCGACATTACTCCTGTCCCCTAAGCAAACTCAGGACGTGGTTAGGGATCTGGCCTCTGCACTCACATCTGTGTCAGGCCACGAATTCACTGGCAGCATTTTACTTAATGTTTATGAACATCTGTTAAATTAATGAGAGACTCTTGCTTTATTATGTTACCTTCCCACCAAAGGAAAAGTACTTCATTTTGTATATGTGGCAAAGAAAAAGTCGGAAAAATTTGCTGTGGAAAGTTACAATTTCTCAGAAGATTTCATCCTTGAAACTTTTAGAGTAAGCAACAGTCTTTAAGCTAAAAACTAATGCATGTCTCCAGTGCTTTATTAATAAACAAAATGCAACACTTTTCTTTTTGTGGAAAGGTAACATTGCAAGGAAAGAGCTTTCATGGTCTAAGCAGTTAGGTGTCTAAATTCTTTAACCAGGACACCTATGCATAAATTCTGGCTTCACCTGCTGTGTGATCTTAAGCAAGCTACTTACCTTGTCTGTGCTGTAAAATGAGGATGATAACAATGGTAGCCTTATGAGAATTAAATCAGAAAATAAATGTACTGGACGTGGTATATGGTAGGTGCTATATGAATTTGTTAACTAAGTCAGGCTGCCTCTGATTATCTGCCAACCTCTTGCCTTGGACATTTTGAGTTGGTAGGCAGTCTCATTTACTGCACTGGTCAGGAGGAACTGCTAGGTAATGGATGGGGCCTATCCCAAAATAAAAATAGAAGGCCCTGCCTTCAAAAAGTATCACTAATTTTGAGATGGCAGCAGTAGGTGGGGCCCTCTGAGTGTCTGTCCTGAGCAACTGTGCACACCACACACCTATGAAGCTGGTTGTACATGGGCTGTGCTGGGCTGGTTCCGGGAATGGCAGTGGGAGATTATCCAGAGCTCTTCGAGTATTTCACTCCACAGTGTGACAGGGCGGTTTGCACTGAATTTTAAAAAATCTCAAGCAACTGACATATATGTATATACATTGGCTGTGGACAAAGATTCCTTTGAAACAAGGAACAGAGTCTTTCTTTTCTTTGACAGGCAGTGGATCCATTTTTATATTCCCTTCCCCAGGCTTGGCAGCTTTATTGTGCACTTTATCCAAAAGCCACCGGCATGGAGTCAATAATGAGGTGTCAGGAAACCGTGAGTTGCTGGGTGATGGCATGTATGCCACGCTTAATGTTAAAGTGGCTTCATGCAGAGAACTGAAATGACACAGATGATTCATTTACTCATTTATTTTCTATCTCACTTATTCTGCTAGACTGAAATGGAGAACAATGCCAGAAATTTCATAGACATTTTGACATAAAGTAAACAAGTATTTGATGTTGAACAATTGTACAGTCTACTACATGCATATTGTATGCTAACTAATGCAGCAATATTGAGTTGATCAACAAAACTCTTAATATGAAATCACACTTTCTTTTAATGGAGTTAAATGCAGCAGATATGGGGACATGGATACAAATACCATTAAATGGGAGAGAAAGGCATTCGTTGTATTAATGGTGCAGGATGGAGAGCTAAACAAACAGAGTATGCGGAATTATATCTTCTTTACAAAGTTTAAGTCAAAGCTTTTTGTTTGCAAATATAATGAAAAATCAAGTGGAAGCAGATGAATGAGACTAGACAAGACACAGCCACTTATGTATGTGCTTTAGCTTATTATTAAGAATCTATATTAAATGGATTTCAACATGTGACGAAAGGCTAACGCTATTATGTGTGTAGAGAAGATAGGATAATGCAACAGAAACATCTTACAAAATAAAATACTGATTGTGCTTCTTTTTCCCTGCAGCATTTAGAGCATTCATAGAATAGTATGAAAACCCTCTAAAACATTGAAGTTAATAAAAGTGAATGATGCTTCATGCCGTTGGACCTAGAAACCTAATACATGTATAACTTAGAAATATGAAGCTGTTTTATTTAATGTATATCTATCTATATAGTACAATTTTAAGAACTATTTGTTTAATGTTTAATTTCTGATAATTTATTCCTTAGGTTTTAAAAATAGTTTTGAGTATTTTTAATTAGGGAGATGCTTGGGACATAATAGAAAAAAACCTATACAACTTGAGAAAAAAAGAATAGGTTATATATTAATCTGCTTTATAGAGAAATCATTCAGGGTTGCTCCCAAGAAGTCTTTTTCTATGCATTAATTACTGATGCTACTGAATACCTTCAAAGTTTTCACAAAATTACACTGTGAATCTTCACAGAATTGTCCTGAGTTTAATAATAACCTTATAATTCTAGCATTACATGTTAAATTAGTGAGTTGTGAAAGTCTGGCAAATTTTCAAAAATATGATTCTAGTAAAAAAACAGAAAAAAAGTAAGTAATTGAGGCTTCCTCTCCTGGTTCTACGCACAGGTATGTTCATGTGTATGCGCACAAAGACATATGGCTTCCACGTCAATCAACTTTCAAAAAAATGTACACTATAAATTCTTTCTTTCCCCTCTTCTCTCCCGTCTCTTTCTTCTTCTCTTTCTCCTCCTCTTTTCCTCTCCTTTCTCCCTTCTTTCCTTTTCTTTTCTTTTCTTTCCTTCTTTCCTTCCTTCCTTCCTTCTTTCCTTCCTTCCTTCCTTCCTTCCTTCCTTCCTTCCTTCCTTCCTTCCTTCCTTCTCTCTTTCCCTCCCTCATTTCTTCCTCTCTCTTCCCACTTCCCAAGGGGAATACTGGCTTTGAAAGTCTATGTATGTTAATTTTGTGGATAGCCAATTTTTTTTTTTTTTTTTTCAGTGCTGGGAATCAAGCCTAGGGCCTCACACATGCTGAGCAAGGCTCTACCACTGAGCTACACCCTCAGCCCCTAACTTCAACTTCCGGATGGAAAAAAAAAGTAAATATACTTAAAAATACTGGATCTTAATAATAGGTCACTTCTGAGCAATCCTTGTCATTTGACTAATGAAAACAGCTAATGTCAGACAGATAAAAATTCACCACAGTATATTCCCTTTATTTTACATAAAATCGTGGTGAAACAAACTATTCAAGGCAGGCTTGCTTGGCAACAGTAAATTTAAAAATGACATGGGAAAATCAGTACATATTTCTCTAGTTTGTTAGTAGGCAACACTTTTAAGCTGAATTATTTAACATATTTTGACTACATAGATGTGACATAAAGATTTTTATTGTAAGCCTGAAAAACCAGCTTAAAAAATCCTACTTCAGTATTTATGGTAAAGAATGCACAGATTGGAATGATTCACATAGTGAGCCATTTTAATTAAAAGTATTATTGCACTACCTTAGACCTTTTGGGACTAGATATTAAGTAAGCAGTTTACAGTCATCTTTGTACCATGGTCTATGTATATGACACCATAACCTAAGGTGTTGGCATGGTAAGATGAGACAATCACAATGACAGCTTTTAAACACGGCAGACATAAGACAGTTGACGCTGAATTTTCATATAAACTACACAGAGTTCATAAATATATTTAGTGAGCTGGTTGGGCAGCAGAATGCTTTATCAGAATACTATTTAATAAATTAGAAACTTTATTTTTTGAGAAAACATGAATACAGTGTTTATTAGGTTATAACTAAATAGTAATAAGATTTAAGCTCTCATGCAACTATGATTTAGAATATGGATTATTCTTTAAGCATCATAAAAAATTTGTTGAAAGCCCAAACTAAGTAATGTGCTCTATTGAAGTTTTCATAAAATTTCAATGCAATTTCTCCCAACAAAACAAAATGATAATTTTTTTTAAAACAACCCCAAAATAACTAATCAAAAACCTCATTAAAATCAAAGAATTATTTTCAGTTTACCAATACTGACCTCCTGAAAGTGAAATTTTAGTGCATCATGGAAATTCCTTGGTAGGATCAAAGAAAGAATGGTAAGGGGATTGGACTCAGGGCCTTGTGCATGCTGGGCGAGTGCTCTACCCCCAAGCTACATCCTTGGCCCAGGGAAAAATTTCTAAGTTGCCTAATATCAGCATTGACCTCCAACCCGTTCCACATGCCACCCACTGTGGCTGGAGGAGTCCATGGTCATCACCCAGCTGTCTTGCTCTCACTGGACAAAGGGCTTCACCCAGATTAAATGACCTAGCATTTTAAACAAATTGAAATTAAAAATGTGACTCCCATCATGATTACCTTTCTTGATCAATACAATTAATAGTAAAACAAATAGTCTCTGATGAAATCCATACTGATAATAATCTATATTTTAGATTTTCAAATCAAAATTTCATGAAGAAAATATTTTTAACACCAAAATCTTTTATTCTCATATTGTAGTTTATTCTGGAAAATAGCCAGTTATGGCAATCTGGAACCAAATTTGTTATGAATTACTTCATAAAATGTATTCATAGTTTTATAATTATTTAAAGCACAACTATGGACCAATGTATTGATTATTCACATAATGATAAAATTTTTAATTGTGTGGTAATATGAGGGTGTAAAAGAGTCTTCAAATTGATTACATATCTGAAGTCTTAGTAATTGTAGGAAGCTATTTTCTTCTTTGTCTACTTAACATTAAAAATTTAAGGCAATTATGTAAAAAAATTACACTACTTCTTCTTTTGTAGTATGTTGTTCATCAAAATAATATTCTCTTCAAAGCCACATAGTGAGATATAGATACATATGTGCATATATATATATATATGTTTATATATAATTTTTTTAGTAAATAAAATGCCCTCTATTTTATATAACAGTTGGTTATCATGCACACATTTATTTTTTCCCCTTCCCACATTTCTCTTTTTCTTCTCCCACTTCCCAAATATTGGCCTTTGAAGGTTTCCATATATGTTAATTTTGTGGATAGCTTATATTAAAAACTTGTATTAAATGGATTTCAAGATGAAAGGCTAATGCTATTATGCATGTAGAGAAGGATAATGTAACTGAATAATCATAAAATTTTTAAATTTATCAGAAGCCACAGAAGAATTTGAGAAGACTAAGAAACTAGAACACAAATGTGCATTGAATTGTTTCTTTTGGAATACTTTGATTTCATCTATTTGCAAGGCATTGTACTAGCTGTTTTCTTTTATACCATTTCATTTAAATTGTAACAGTACTTTAAAAAGTACTCATATTTATAATAAAATGAGAAATATTAAATTTCTAATGGCCAAAAAAGTATTTTCACATAAAATAATTTAAAAATTCTAATCCAAATATGAGTTATATGTAATTAGACATCTAGCAAAGTATGATTTTTTGATATGGCTTTCTCTTTGTTCTTATTATCTTTAGCTAAAGTTTTGTTTAAATGGCTCTGAAACTTTGGCCCAGAACCATATGAAAACTGCTGGAATAGTATCAGTTTTCTCTGGTTAAAATGTTTGTTACCACCGAAAATGAAAAGGGGAATGTTGGCAGTTTTCTTTCTGTGTACTGCTCTGAAAAGTCACATTAATTGGTTACACATACAGTTAGTAGAAAGCTTACATTTAGGATGGTTTCTTGTGATAAATTAGTAAGTTAAACACCATTTTTTAAAATCAACTGAACTATTTACCTTTGAAATTCAAGAACTTAACAAAAGCTTAAATAATACTGTGTTTTTGGGTTGAACTACTATGTAGCTCAGAAGTAGAATGTGTGCTTCGCATTTGGGAGTCCTGGTTTTGATTCCTAGAACAACCAACCCAAAACAAAACAAAACAAATCTATTTTTTTTCTGTTAGCCATGAAGGAAAATATTAGATCATTTTTTTTGGTCAAATCATGGATTATGCTGTACTGAGAAAATTCTTTTTCTTCTTTTTCTTTAAGCATCCATGTATTTTCTGACCTCTGGACATGTTTCCACTGGCTCTGGGTTTCACCTACTTAGCTGTGTCTTAGACTTGTTACCTGATGTGTCCTCAGCAGCAGACCCTTGGGAAAGATTGCTGCTGTGTACTGCAGACAGAAGAGTAAAAACTCAGAATGAATAAGATCTGAGATTTGATCACAGACTCTGTTTTCAAACCAAAAGGGTAAAATTTGAGAAGATAGGAGTGAGAAGGTCAAGTAATGTCCTCATTTCCCTTATCTTTCAGGGTACACTAGGTAATGTTAATAAATATTCCAAAGATTTTCCCCCTTAAACTCTTTCTTTCACTTACTCTCACCTCTTCAACTAAATCAGAGTGAGCAAATAAACATAAGCAATAGTATAAAATAGAAAATATTTTGGATTGAAAACAAGGTGCTAAGAGCTGACATATCCATTTTGTAGTTAAAGGTTATTAAAAATACTTCAGTGTGCTACTGTGCCTCATATTTGCTTAACAAACCTTTTTTTATCCATTCACTGTTGAATTTTTTATGGCTTAATATACCTCTTTAAAATTGCATAAGTTTGGAACTTGGCTATTGCGTGGCAAACCTAGTGTTTTGTAAATTACTATTTTTTTTTCTTTCTTTCACTTCTGAACTAAATAGGAAAATTTCTGCCAATTCTTTAGTGAGACTTTTATGACATATACATTTTTGTTAATTCTGATAACTTTTGCTGAATAAGCAATTCGGACAGCATTGGTACACATTGCTTTTTGTGTATTTGCTTTCCTTTAAAAAATTCTCTTAATTTCATTTAAATATGTTTTGTGTATAATACATAGGTTAAAAACATAGTCTAATCCATATGCTGCAAATAAGAATGTTAGAAGCATCTTTTAAAGATGGGCCAGAAATATGGCTATAGCAGAATTTCAGCACCCACAGCTATCCACAGGGAGTTTTAAAACACTTGTTTTTTCACTGGAGTCAGTTCAGAGATATTTTAGGCTCTACTTGTAATTTTTATGTAGAATGGAAACTGGATTCCTGAGTGCATCAACTCAATATTCTTGTCTTCACAGATTTCTCATTTTTACAAAAACTATCATTTTTCTAATTTCCAACTCATGTCAGAATGATCAAAGTAACTTTGTATTCAGAGTCCAGACCAGGGCATTGCTAAATACTTAGTTAAATTCATGATTTTGTTTTGATTTAGAGGCAACTGGTAGGAATATTGTGAAAGTGCAATGCAGAGTATAAACCACAATTTGGTCAGATATTTGGACATAAAGAGAAAATTAAGGTGTGATTACAAAACGAAATGAAACGAAACGAAATGAAATGAAACCAACTAACCAACCAACCAACCAACCAAACCAAACCAAACAAAAAAACAACAATGACAAAAAACTCCACCCAAGTTTTAGTTGCTTTTGGTTAAAATGCAGAAAAAAACAACTAAAGGAAGAACTACTCAGTCATATTGTTCTTCAGAGTTATTCACATCAACTGCATTGTTCAGATTAATTTTCAGCTTTTATCAGGTGAGCAGATTGAAATGTCTTTGATCATAGCACACAGGCTAGGATTTAAAACAATCAATCAGAACTGTTAAAAATAATTATTATGCATGTAATTTTTGACTGGAGTCTTATTTTCTTTTGCTGAAGTGGAAAATACCTTTGTTGAAATACATTGTCACTGAATTCCGGACAGCCATTGTAACTTTGAGGCTGCATGTTCAGAACCTATGTGCTAAAACTTCAGCCTGTAGATTACAGAATGAAAATAAGCAACTTAGGTCTCAGAAAACAAAACAGGATTATAGAAATTCTCAGAAAACAAACTCAGACTACTGTCATATTATTTCTAACTCATCCTGTGAAATTCACTATGGAATACAGAATCAGTTATGAAATCTCTTCTAGGTTTTGAACTTGAGGGACTGAACTACACATCAGTTAATTTCTGGTACATAGTAAACATGCAAATTTTTATTTTTCATCAATAGCAATCTAGAAATATCTGTATGATGATAAATAATTTTTAATAGAGAAAGTAATATGGAAATTATGGCCTCAATTCTAATTTCTACATGAATAACTATTCAGTCTAAATGTTATGCAAGTATACATGTATACCTAATACAAATTTTTCTTTTTAAAAAACACACCAATTTACTTACATTTTTCTCAATTTCTCTCCCTTTCTTTGTATCTTTTGCTGGTTTTGAGATGACTTGTTATATTTATGTGTACATTTATAGGTTAAAACCCTTTTAGACTTCATAAGAATAAGACTGTGCATTAATGGAAACAGTAAAATGGATTTATACAGTTCAGTAAGGCAGTTTTAAAAAGGCAAGTAGAAGACCAATTTAACTTATATATGTGTGTTAAGTTGGAAAATACGTAGGATATTCTCCAAGATTTTGGAGTTGGGATATTTTCTTCTTAGCAGGGATTATTCTTTAAATATTTTAATTTCTATTTAGATATTGTAGTTGTTTCTCCTTGATTTGAAACAAGACATTGCAGTGGCAAATATATATATATGTATGCGCTTCAGGAAAGGAAAAATTTGTATAAATATTTTAACACTAAACTTACTGAGACATCATGAGATTAATACACATTACCTTTGGCCTTTACAATTAAAAAAGGTGGTCAAAGTGGTGGTATTAGCTTCCAGAACTTTATTACTACAGCAAACTGTTGCTTGGATAATCTCAGTCACTGAGAGTATTGTGCATGCATTTTCAATTTCTTCTCTAAAGGCCATCAGTGCAGTGGATTTCCTGCAATATAGGATACCCTCTAGGATCCCTCATATGAGGATAATACCATCTGTTGAAAAAAATTACACTAATTTTCTTTTCCTGTAGTGCATATACATTTTTTAGTTTTCTCTCTCCATATATACGTATATATACATATATATGTACATACTTAGAGCTATATTATATAAATCCTTTGAGTCAAGCTAAGTGATTTTTAGATATTGAAGGGATAAGCAGAAGATAATGATATATCCCTAAAGTATTGCTTACAAACAAAAGTAGGAAAAAACATTAAAATGCTTCAATTGTAATCATTTAACTATCAAAATTGCAAGAGTACTTGTAGACTTTTCCATTAGTGTACTTTAGCTAGTTGTGGTAGGCTATTACTAGCTATTCTGACAAGCAATATATCTAGTTGAAAAGTTGTTTTTGATTTTTGCTTTCATTGCTAGTGCTGAAAATGTAACCCACAACCTTCTGCGCACTAGGCAAGTACTCTACCACTGAGCTACATTCCTAGCCCTGAAAAATTAAATTTGTCAGATAAAAAAAGGCAACTTTTAACCTTGCTCAATCAAATTAACCATTTACTATTTCAAGCATGAAAACAAAACTGATTCAAAATTTACTATGTGTTAGAAAAACAGTTCTTTGGAAAATAATACCATTTGTGCCTGTCATAGGCTCCCTTGGTTTGGTCCATCATTAAAAGTGACATTTTCCTGTAACCCAAACCATCCTCACTATTAATGGGCTGCCATGCAGCAAGCTCTGTGAGGGCAGGAGAGTTGTCCATTGGCAATGAGTAACAGTATCTAGTACTGAATAGACAGATGCTCAACTAGTGTTTGCTGAATGAGCAAATGATGATTAAATTCAATTAGAATGTATTTTTGAACTTGATGTACTTCTAAAGTTCTATTTGCTTCTGTTTTGGAAGATCACATGATCTGCTGCAATATACTAATATTGTATATCATATCACATCATGAATGATGACTTCTTCTCTTTAGCCAAGGAATGTGCATCTTCTGGCCAGAATTGGAATTGGCAAACATATGTGCTAAACATGGTCCATGCCAATTATCTCAATTCATTTTTATTCGTCATGTTGTACTGCTGCCTTAAAAAAACTACATGGCTATACGTGTACTTCATTTTTATTTACATAATTTCACACATTAATAGAATAAACTCTTTTCTTAAACATAGTTTCCAGTAATATATTGGATGCTAGACTTAGATGACACGGCGGAGGCCAAGTTCCACTGTTCCCCAGTGATCTGTATGAACTTGAATCAAGAACAAAACCTCTGGTGCCCTGGTAATACTTCAGAAGACTGTTGTGTGTGAGAAGAAAGTGTGAAGTACTCTACATACATATGGTTTTTCTCTATTCAAGTAACAAGAGTAAGTACTTGAACTTTTTAACAGGGCTGGTGTCTGCATGAGAGTGAGATTGTTAACAAAAACTAATAGGAACAGACACTTGGCACATATTCTTTTTATTACTAAATCTAGTCACATCAGGATAATGCTTGACCACATGTCTACTTCAAAATAGTTGGTTTGAACAGAAGAAGTTCTTCATTACATGTTGAGAGGCTAATGAAGTTAAATTTAGGGACCTACTTAGTATGTGTGTACCTACCCGAGACAGACTCTGATGCACCCATGGTGATCCTCTTGTGACTGGTTTCCATCTTTGAGCTAAAATGATCTTGTGGCAATTTGCACTGGTTAAGAAAGCTGAAAGAATCAGATTAGTCATTCAGAGGACTGCTATTTTGAGGTCACTCATAGTGTTTACCTGTTGACATTTGTCCCTGGACACTGAGCTAGGTAATGATGAATGAACTCTTTCAACAGCAAAGACTTACAGAAGTCTCAAGGCACCAATCCCTATGTTCCTGTTATTCAGGTAATGATTCTCCAACTGTAGATGCATTTTTTCAGGGAGTACAAAAGAGGTATTTAAAGTCGTAAGAGTATCTGTTTTACTAGTTGGTAATAATATAAAACATCATTTAAAAATATTGACAACAGATATATCATGGAGTAAAATCCAATACTGACACAAATTTTTAATGTAAAACATAAAACTTTAAAAGAACCATGTGCTTAGTAGGTATTATTTCCAGATCTTTCTAGGTATGCATGTTTACCCTCAGAATTATGTGCAGTTCACTGGAAAGGTTTAGAAAGCATTGCAGAAGTGCATGCCAGGAGACCCTGGTTCCCAAACTGCCTCCTTGTGGAACAGAAATTTTAAAGAAAACCTTTCTTCCTTTCCTTTCCTTTCCTTTCCTTTCCTTTCCTTTCCTTTCCTTTCCTTTCCTTTCCTTTCCTTTCCTTTCCTTTCCTTTCCTTTCCTTCCCTTCCCTTCCCTTCCCTTCCCTTCCCTTCCCTTCTTTTCTTCCCTACCTCCCCTCTCTTCTCCTCCTTCCTTCTCTCCTTTCTTCCTTCCTTCCTTTTCCTCTCCCTCTCCCTCCCTTTCTTTTTTCCTTAGCTTAAGATTTCTGACCACAGGACTGAGAAGAATTAAAGGATTATCTTTCCTTAGGATGTTTTTGAAAATTCTTTAAAACTTCAAAAACAGAAACAAAAACTTTGAATTGAAGGGTAAGTAAATTTTAGGGAGAATGTTTCCATAGAGGAATGTCAAGGGTTCCTTGACTGGACAAGATTACTGATATTCTGGAGCAGGCTTCTCAGAAGGCCTAACAGACACATAAAATGTGAGGCATTAGTCAGTTGTGAGGACAATAAGTCAAGTCCACTTATTCAGTGAAATGAATTTAAAAAATTGAGATTTACCTGTAAGAGACAGAAAATAACTGCTCCATGAGGCTATGTAATGAAATGATTTTCATAAGTTATTTGCTATTTACCTAACAGCAGATATACCTGCTTGACTTTGAAAAACTATATATAGAAAATTCTAACACTCTAGATTTACAAAACTGATCAACATGTAGTTTTAGACACTAAAATAAATGAGTAATATAAATATCAATGATTAATGACCATAAACGCTTAAAAGTTATGTTTTGAAACAAACATGACAACCATTAAATTCTTAGCACAGTGAAAAAAAAAGAAATGTTTGAAATTATTTTTAGCAGCAGAGCTGCTTGGAGTTCAACCAAGATCAAAATTCATTTGCTTATCTTGAGATTTAATGACCAGATTCTATTAATAAAGGAATGTTAAAGGCTTAAATTAGATTCATTTTAAGCATTTGAACTAGTTTCCCTATTTTTCTTTTGAAAAGATAGTGAAAATTAGAGTAGTTTTATTTTAAACAAGAAGTCATTCTTTTAGTAAGGCCCAGCATTTTCCTGACTCATTCCCTGAGCTGCATATGCACAAGGGTAAAAACACATTGCTAGATGCCCTGGAGGCAAAGCCTGGATGTTCTGGGAGACAAGGAATCACATTATCTGGAAGTGCTAAGGAGTTTAGAGATAATTTTGTTTTGGTTTTTATTTGGGTGAAACTTAGGGACTGGTAGAGGCTTAAGATCACATATCTACTAGTTTGTACCCACCCATGCAAGCAACCTTGGCTCCTGAGAAGCAAGGTTGATTTGGTGACCCAGGTTTCAGCCCAGGCTTCATCAACAGAGAAACCTCCAGTCAGTGTCTTCACTCCTCTGCATTTCAGGGCTCTCAGTAGAAAATGCTGGAAGAAGCTTTCAACAAACACAGTGCTGATCACTTGTAGGGCAGGATAGTGTGTGTAAACCTAAGAAGGTGCTACTGCTATTGGTGGCTGGAGCAAAATTCATCTGCAAAAGGATCAACTTCTTTCAGCAAATGACAGTATCTTCCCATCATCCCACCACACAGTGACAAACGTTGAGTGACCCATTACCGGCCCTGGCCTGTTTTCATGGTCACTCCTGTTGGAACCAATTCTGTCTATGAAGGGTGATGGTAGTCTCATTTAAATGACCCTGCTTTTAGTTTAGTTTGTCAAAAGTCTGTTATGGAATGCCCATTTTGGCATATCTGCATTTTATACCTTTCGTTAGAAAAGTTTATGTGTAACATAAGAGGAAATTATTTTTACATCTAGAGGGCCAAAATACAATTATTTAAAAAAAGGATGAATTTGCAAATATAGAGTGTCATTTTTTAAAAAAAGCTTTCCTATATTTCCATTTTTAAAAAATACAGTTACTATAGTAGGCTGCAGCATGATACACAATTTAATGGCAAAATTTCAAGCTTAGATTAAAATATTGTACTATCTGGTCATTAAATCTTGCTGATTTCCATGATTGATAAGTAAAATCACAAATGCCACAACTTAGCAGGAGCAAAAAAAAAAAAAAGTACCCTATGAATTATATCACAAATGAATAAAAATACTGTATTCCTTTAAACAATTATTTTTATAAGACCTTTATAACCCCGAGCAAGATATGCGAGATGGTTTAAGAAGAGGTTGCAATTTTGCAACAGGAAGTCTGTTCAGCTCCTCCAGGTGGCAGCTATGAAGGAAATATCTGTGTCTCAGAAACTTGTTTCCACATATTCTTGACACTTTTGCATCCAGGCCCCATTATTTACACGACGCATTTTGCAAGCTCAAAAGCACCTTATTCCTCATAATTACGAGCACATGCAATGATATTCCATCCTTTCATGTGCAAATTCTAAGATTCATTGCAACAGAAATGCTAAAACTCGATCTACCTACAATTTGAAATGAAAGGATCAAAAATGTCAAACATTGCTGAGTACTGGTTCCTAATAGAGCTCTCTTTATTGGTTCACTGTTCTTCAGTTGTTTTTGTTTGTTACAAAATGCAGTCTGGACTCTATTTAAACAGTCCTTAAACTAAATGGTTCATGCCATGCAAAAATAACATTTTATGCACTTTTGGGGGGGGGCTTCCCATGTTTTAGTTCACAGGCATTATTAATCGCATTTTAAGAAACAAGTTTTTATTATTTTCATTATTATTGCTTTTGTAACTAGTCACATGCTGGTTTCACGTGTGGGACAATAACCCGTGTCTCCTGGGTTGGAATGAATTTCTGGGGCGAACAAGTGGTTTTCCATCTTGCACCCTTCTTGACTACTGTCCTTTTTTACTTCACCTGCAGCATGGTAACTGTCTTGCCTACAGTTATGACCTGTGTTCTGGGGGTAGGAAGAGCCCACATAGCCCTCTTCTCTTAAAGGGTCTCTCACGTCACTGGGTGTATCTGCGAAGCAGTTAGGGCTGGAGTCTGCCTGCTGGTCTGGCCTTGCCCCTTGAAGCTCCAAGAAATCTTCATCTTCGCCAGTATCTATTTCAGTAAAGCTCCTCCTCTCTCTCGAAGAGAAAGGAAACAGTTTCTGCTTGGGAAACCGAGGGGACAGCCCTTTGGAAGGTCCCTGGCAGGGTGCTGAAACGTCAGCGCCCAGCAAAGGTCTGTCTCCCTGGGGGAGACTTTCTTCCAGGAGGATGGTGCTGATGTGCTGCGGGGTGGTGAGAGAAAAGTCAGCTGTTGTTACTGGCAGTGGCCTTGCTGTGCTGGGTGGGGTTTGGGGTGCACTGCCTCTGTTCTCCTGAAAGTTTACTTTGAGAGATCTGGACTTTAGTGGGTTGCTCCCTTTCAGCGAGCTCTTAGGGCTGTCAGTGGTGCTGTCAGATTGCAAAGGACCATGTAGCCCACACTGGGCACCACTGACATCAAGGTTCACAGTTATGTCGACGGGGGCATAATCTAGAGAGTCATCCCTGGCATCCTGCCCTTTCTCTCTGCTTAGCGCGAGAAACGGAGGGGCTCTGGTTCTTTGGTGCTCTTCTGTCCCTGGGAAGTCAGTGGGGAACTTCATCTGCAGGTGAGATGCAGAGGGCGGTGGCAGGGGGGATCGCTCTGTCTCCGTGAAGTCGGTGGCACAGCTGGTGAAGCTGTCTATGCTGGAGGTGCTTTTCATGTCCACGATGACCTCCGTCTGTGCCACGGCCAGCTGCTCCTGCGGGCAGGCTACTTCTTCCATTTCTATCTCTTCTTCGTACACAGATGGCCGCTCGGGCTCTTCTTGGCAGTCCGGGTTCAAGTGAGAATGAGGCTGTGTCTTGGTGATTTCATTATACAGCATCTCCAGTTTCTGGGCACTCAGGTGTTGTGGGCTGGAGGAAGAAGTGTTGTTCAGCTGCTCATGGGAGTCTTTTTGGCTAACCTCCTGGTACTTATTCTCATAAGACTTGTTGGAGCTTGTTTCCGACAGGGCCTTCCTGGCCCACTTCCAGCGGCTTGGAGACAGGTGATTGTCATCGGTCGAGTCCTTTGTATTGGCTGACTCTCCTGCCTTCTCGACAGCCACATCGATCAGTTCCATGCTTCGAGCAAAGGCATCTTTTAAGTTCATAGAAACAATGCTTCCATTCCTCTTGGCCCGCTCAAGAGCTTCTCTCCTTTTAATTGCTTTCTCTTGGCGTTTCTGCTCTTTGTAAAACTCAGAAAAATTGTTCACAATTATTGGGATAGGAAGGGCAATTACCAGAACGCCAGCAATACAGCAGAGGCCTCCCACAATTTTCCCTAACAATGTTTTAGGGTAAATGTCACCGTAGCCCACAGTAGTCATGGTGATGGTGGCCCACCAAAATGATGCAGGGATACTGGTGAACTTGGTAGCATCTTCATCCTTCTCAGCAAAAAATACCAAGCTGGAAAATATCATTATCCCCATGGCCAGAAACAATATCAACAGGCCCAGTTCGTTGTAACTCCGCCTGAGGGTGAACCCTAGGGACTGCAGGCCTGTCGAATGTCTCGCGAGTTTCAGGATCCTGAGGATGCGCATGATGCGGAAGATCTGGACCACACGCCTCACGTTTTGGAACTGCAGCACACTCTTGTTGGACTCCGTGAGGAAAATGGTAACATAGTATGGTAAGATGGCCAGCAAGTCAATGACATTTAACGGGCCTTTAAAGAACTTCCATTTGTTTGGTGAGGACAGGAACCGCAGAAGGTACTCCATGGTAAACCAAGCAATACACACAGCTTCCACGTGCGCTAGCTGGGGGTTGTCATTGGGTTGTCCGAATTCATCCATTTCCTGCAGCTCTGGTAGGGTGTTGAGAGATAAAGCAATGGTGGAAAGAACGATGAACAAGATAGACACGATGGCCAAGATCTGGAAAAGAGAAGAAAGTCAAGTTAGTAAATCCTCTTAGTCATAAAACAGCTGGGTGACATATGGATCACTGGCTTTTTACATGCTCTGGAATGCTCCAAGTTGTTCAAAAGTTTTACTGCAGGTAACTTTACAACCTAAAATTCTCTAACGAGTACAAATACATGTACTTTTTTTTTTTTTTGAGGTGCCAGGGATTGAACTCACAACCTCGTGCTTGTCAGGCAAGCACTTATGCCACTGAGTTAAATCCCTGGCAATACATTTACTCTTTATGAGTTCATTTCACTTAAAAGACTGATGTATATTTAAATCCAGGAACTAAGCAATTTAAAAAAAATTGATTCACCTCTCCTCAGCTATTGTTCTTAGAAACATTTGTGTGAATTTTCACCATTTGGATGAGGGCTCCATATGGCTGGAATAGCATTTTTGGGGAGTAATCATCTTTCTTAGCTATCTGTAATTTTTCTCTCTTAACCATCTGGTTTATGATTCCTTAAGTGAGTTGCCTTACATGCTGCATAGGCTAGCAGAATTCATAGTCACTGGGAGTTTTATTCTCCAACTAATAACACAAATGTAGAACACAAATATAGAGAGAAACTATGGCACTCAATACACCAATGCTTCTCCTTAGACAAGTGCTCATTTCTGTGGTGAGTACTGACATTGAATCCAAGTCAGCATAACATTTGTCCCGGGATGTGTGGCCTTCTGCCTGGCATCTTGCTGCAAAAGGAGAATATGCACTAACTTTTCTCAGGCAAGGTAGGTTTCACAGAGAAGAGCTTGAAGAATGACCATGGTGATCTCAATGCAGGGCAGATCTTCTAGGCAGAAGAAATAGCAGCACAATGTCAGTCTTGAAAGGAAAGGGGCAGAACTCAGAAAGAAATAAGAGGATCATGTGCCTGGGTTTTGGAATGAGGCAGTCTAATCTCTTTGTAACCTTGGAGAAATTATTTAACCTGACTGTGTCTCAGTTTAAAAATCTGGTAGAAGAAGGCAATAATCAAAGCTACTTAATGGTTGCTTTAAAGATTATACAGTACACAGATGTTAAATAAATGAAAGATACTTATATGGTTAGAGGCAGAAATGATATAGGACTTCAGTAAGACAAAGAGGAAGAACAGGTGTATGGGAAGTCTGTAAAAGCTTACAATATATAGAGTACAAGAAGGGACTTCCTCACTGTTAACTCAGTTCTATTTATGGGGCAGAATGGGAAGATTGCGTTTGAGAGCAAAACAAGGAAGCACTGCTTTGCTTAGTAAAGATTGTGCTGATTTGGAATGCAAAGTTCTTTGTGAAGTAGGAGATCTCTCTTACTAGATTAGGTCTGGATTGGTTACATCTGACTTTTCTTTATGACTTTGGTAGTTGTCATTGGTCTCAGTTATTATATTCAGCTCTGAAAAGATATCCTGAAAGTGACTTTTACTTAGAGATCAGTATCTAATAGACAATTTAATGGGCAAGTTCAGCAAATGTCTGTTGGCCACAGTTCAGCAAAAATTGGACTGTGAAAAAATTATTCTATATCATCAGGACTTCTGATTTCTTTCTCCTAAGACAGTTAGGGACCACCATGGTGCAATAATGATGGGACAAAAGGCTCAGATGACAAAATGAAGTCCTGAATACAGTAAACTATTGCCCTTAGCAGCATGGCATGTTTCAACAGACTCATCCAGAGACCCTGATGAAACCCCTTGACATAGGGTGTTTGTATGAAATGAAACATTTTTACAAGAAAAGGCCTAAACAAAATCTTTAGTTTCACTTCCTCTTAGTCAACCTAACATCACTAATTTTGGAGGTCACACATGTGGGCAATAGAGTGTTATTTTCCTACATCTGACTTGGAGTTTATGAGAACAGTTTCCTAGGTTACTACCCAGGGACTTGAAGGCCACATTTGCTGAAGACATTGACTGCACTTAGACCTGCAAGTCATGGGTGACTGAAATCAGATAAAGGTTGGTACCTCTGTCTTCAGAGTCTGCCTGTCTCCTTTGCTGGTTTTGCAAATTCTAAAGGGTTTTCCCCTTTGCAGATTCTACTCACTTCTGTATGTCGATAGGTTGATCACTTAAAAATGTATTTTTTCCAAGACTGAATAAGGGATAGCTTGGTCTGTTTGTTGCCCAAAGGGGACATGGTGGGCTACATGGTCCTATTCCAATTCCTCAGTGCTTCCTTAGCAGCTCAAGCAACGGAAGACCTTCAACTTTATCATCAGAGCAGGATGTTTATGCAGGGCGATGACACCCGCTGTAAGAGTAAGTCAGCAGTTCCTGAGTGAAGGTGACCACCTGTTAGTCCACCAAATTCAAGGCCAAGATGCTTTGCACAGGATGATAGTACAGATGTAATTCCTGAAAATTCAGCAACTTCTAGGACAAGTTGATCATGACCACAGTGTAGGAGGAGGGTTCTGGCCCCAAACTGACCAAAAGAAGGAACATCTTTAATAAACAATGCCCCTGGTTAATTGAAATCACTGGACTTTACTCCAACAAATTAATAAAAACCTACTATTTTTGCTCTGAGTGTAGAAGCTTGATTGCTCTCTTGACCAACTGCTCTCTTTCATCAGCCAAAATTCTGATTTTGGCTGAAGCCATTTCTTCCTCTCCCCAGTAAAGCTTTGTTGGGCAAGTGCATGCGTTCCTGCAGTATTTAGCCTTGTATCATTCTACTGTCCCTGGGTCAAAATATCATGTTGTGTGATATCAACCCTTGTACTTTTTATTTCTCTAAGTTTCTCTATTTCTATGTTACTGTCTTTTTCTTTCTCTTCTTTAACCAATTAATTCATTAATTACTGTAGTGATGGAAATTAACACTGTGACCTTGCATATGCTTTGTAAATGCTCTACCACAGGACAACCTTCCTAGCTCTTAAGCCTTTTTTAAAAAAATAACTTTTATTGTTTTCCCCTTGGTTTTTTTTTTTTTGCAGTACCGGCGATCGAACTCATGAACTTGTGCTTGCCAGGCAGGTGCTTATGCCACTGAGCTAAATCCCCAGCCCTCCTCCCCTTTGGTTCTTTTAGTTCCCATCTTTCCTCTTAAAGTGCTAGAAAGAAAATAACAGTATAATGTATTTCAGAATGTGCTGAGATTTATGGTTCTTATTTTATTTTTTATTAGTATGACTCTTAATTTAAAGAGCTTTATTTTAAAGTGCTTTATTACTAGTATATCATATTATTTTCCTAAAAACCTGGTACTGTGTGTTTCTCAGAATTTTTTCTCAAAAGACAGAGCAGTGAATTACAATAGTAAAAGTTTGTCTCTATCTATCTAAATGACTGTTAAGACTGAATTTAGAAACTCTCAAGAAGGTTATTTAAGTCAACGCATAGATAAGATTCAGGTGGTTTATTAAAAGCAAGTTGGGAACACTCACTTTACTCTCTTCCCTCAGAGGCCAGTGGGAGGGTGATAAATACAGGATTCATCACTGAATATTCCTGAGGAAGCACTGGTCAGATCCCATCCATGTTCATGTTCTTACCATAGGGAACCATGTTGTGCTGGCATTTTCTTGGAGATCACACTGTTGCTAATATAGCTCTGGATAATTTAAGTATTGGAATTTCTGCCATATTTTTGAACTAATATCCACATTCAAGATTTTCCACATATAATTTTGAATGTATTTTACTGATATTATCACTTCAAAGGTAAAGAAATGAGCAGAAATGCAAATGAATCCATTTTATTATTGTCTTTTTTAATTTTGTAGAGTTGGGAATCTCACCCAGGGCTCCATGCATGCTAGGCAAATTCTCTACCACTGATCCACAACCCCAATCTCCCATTTTCCAACCTTCTAGACAAAGAACAAAATGGAAGGTTTAATGTAGGTCTTCAATTTTCCTTGACTTCACAATCAGAGGCAGATTTGTAGGCCATTTTATTTCCTCATCTGATTTTGGAAAAAATTAATATTAGTTAATGCAGTCTAAATTCTAGCTGATTGCAACTTAATGAGTATGGCTACTCATAACTTAATTAAATTTAGTATATGCATAAAATGACAAGGAATATATTCTTTTTTTTTTTTTGGTACCGGGGATTGAACTCATGACCTCACGTTTGCCAAGCATGCACTTATGCCGCTGCAGGAATATATTCTTGAAGAAGATTAATTCCTGAAGGAAAAAATAAACATTAAAGCCCTTAACAATCCCACATTCATGTTAAGAAAAAACACAAGTTTGAAGTTGTCCTAGAAAGATTCACTGTAGACAAATTACTTAATATATATCAAAGGTGAGATATGGAGCAATTAGACAAATGCTGGTAAGTTGTTTTATTGGAGAGATTTTTTTTCTTTGAAACACAATAAATAAAATGAAGGTGAACTTTGCTCTAACACATAGAACAAACTTCTAGACATGGTTATTGACATTAGTACCACAAACCTTTATGGCACTAAGTGTTGCTTCACTTGTCATAACTATACACGTTAGGACTTGACTGACTCAGATTTGAATCTCTGTCACCTCCAACAACTGGCTTCTAGATCTGGTAGGAGTGGAAATCCTTCTCTCAGCTTTAGCAAATAGGCTTGTGTTTGTACATGGCAAGGGAATGGAGATTCTGAGCTCTTACCTGTTGGAGATTTGGATTAGGTCATCTGCAAGGTTCATTTACCTCTAGATTTTGGTGGTTCTAAGTCAAATTTAAGACATTTTACTAATTCTATTCGTATTTGTAATCCAAACTGAGGAAAAATTGCAAATAGCCTTGACATTTTGGTCAAAAGGATGAAATAAATTTTTGTTGCTCCAGAAATATAAAATGTTCAAAAGGGAAGGCTTTGCAAAAGACTGTACCATGTGTGTTTTGAGCATCTTAATGCTGAGAACAGACATTCTTTCTGGATAAAACACTTTCCCCTTTTGAATAATACAGATGATTCCCCAGTTCTTCACTTAGATACAGCCTCACACGGACTTAAGAACAGGGCTACCAACATTCACATGAGTAGATATTTCAAGTTGGTTGTATCAATTTTTATTTGTGAGAAGAAATAAGGCAGCACTAGACTTGTCTCAGTTGTATCACTTGTTGATTTTAATCCTTTGAAGATACTGGCAATTTAGTGGTGGAAACAGACTCTAGACAAGCAATTAAAACACTTGGCTCTATCTCTGCTGGCTGTGTGGACTAGCCAGTTCCCTCACCAAGTTTTAATTTCCTTATCTCAGTGAGGAACCTCACATTGGCCTCATCTGCCTCAGAGGATTAAAGATCAAACTGGGTCACGTGCACAACAATATTCTGTAAAATGTGAAATATGATAAGTGTAAGAATCATGGACATGTATTTGGAGAAAATTTTTGGGTAGCATTGAGAGAGAATAAAAACCACTTAAATTATTTATTTTCCATGTAAGTGTAATTCCAGATTTATTCATATTTTCCATGCTTTCAGATATATTTATTTTACCTAAGCAATTGTTTGCATGGGACACTCAGATGTATCTTTATTTTCATTCAGGACAAACCATTTAGCTTGGCAATATCACTAAAGTGTTGGACTAAGGTTAAGCGGGGGATGTGAGAAACAACACAGTTTCACACACTATCAGAAAATTTCTGTCTTATTTTCACACATTTACATTTTACAGTAAACAGCAAATATGTGCCCTCCCCCCCCCCAAAAAAAAAGAAAAAGGGAAGGGAATTGAGGCAGGAGGGAAGGAAGAGAAGAGGGATGATAAAAGGAATAAAAATGAGATGTATTGTATATATATACACCAACTTTACACAAGGTGTGTAGAACTTATGTACTACAAACACATACTAATCAAAATGTAGAGAAGTGTTTCTAGCCTGATGTGTTATAATCTGCTGTATAGTTACTGCCATTCCAGGTTCCACAAAAACACATGGACACTTCTGTGCCTCATGCAGAAGGTTGCAAGATGCGTTTCCTTTTTCCCGCCACCTTCAACTCACCTTCTTACCTATCACACACATATGCTGGGGGAGCGTGTGAGAGAATGCAGATTGAAAGCTCTTAACCACTACAAAGTCCCCCTGATTTATCTTCCTAGGGGGGTATAATCTTTATATTTTTAAATCTCATCGGGAATGGACTACAACATGAAAAAACATGATGGTAAGAATTTTCAGGATAGGACTAAATTCTTTAAGTTGACAGGAAAAAAACAACAACAAAAAGAAAACCCAAAAAACACTATGCAAGGCATTCTTAGAAGTATTACTAACTTTCTATTTTCTGAATAAGGACATGGTAGGTTGGCATTTCTGAGCCTATAAGCCATTGCCAACCCACTTGTTGAGCGAAGAGACTAGGAGTTTGTTTAGAATTTCATGAATTCACTCACCCATCTCCTATTTCTAGCTATTTTCCAGAAGATCATTGGATGTAGCAAATTCAAAAGTAACTCCTTTGCTTTCCACCAAAGGAAGAACCATCTATGATTCTTTTTTTTTTTTTGTTCTAGTTTCTCATATTACTTGAGCCACATGGTGCTCTCCTTTCTAAGCTGAGCTACCAGTTGGCCATTAGTTCTTTCTTCTTCCAAATGTCCCTTTGGCTCTCCAGGAACAGAAGAGGCTCCTTGCTTGCATATTCTCAGCTGATCTGCTCATGCAGTAAGACCCTTTATGTAATAAATACCACACCACCAAATGCCAAGAATATGCATCTCTGTAAGATTCAATTGTTTTAAAAATTGCTTTGGTTTTGGGGATAACAGAGACCAAAGAATTAAATTCTTGCCCAGTTTGTGGAGTTACTGAATGAGCTGAAGGGCAGGTTGATGTTGGTCGTTTGTCCCCACAATGACTTCCAGGGAGGAGAGGTGGGATGTGAGATGCGACCCAGTTTCATATGCTAGTGGGTCAAGTGGGTAATTTCTGTCTTATTTTCACATACAAAATCAATTATTTGGGAGGAATTTTAGCATATGACTATAGATATTATTTTGATTTTTCTTGGTATCTTTTGAAATAAACTTTCATTACATGTGACGCATTGCTGTATTTTAGGAGCAGTGTCAATAGAAGAAGACTGATGAAGGAAACTTTAACATGATTCTTATTTACTCTGCAAAGAAAGGAGCACATGGGAGGTGGGGATAATGACTCTTACACCCAGTTTTGTGGTTAGGTCCTCCTTTCCCAGGTTTCTGGTCCCCAGAAAGGACTTCAAGAGCCCTGGAGTGAAAACAGAGAAAGGGCCAGGCTCAGCAGAACACAGATACCATTTCCTCTACCCGTGGGCAGGGGCCAGGGCTTTCTTCTTCTGTATACTGCTTAGCTTCCTTCAAGGAGGGCACAACACAAACATTTAGACTCTTCTCTTTGATGTGTGAATGGTACAACTTGGGGAAAAAGTACAAAAAGAGAACAAGTGGACTGCACCCTCTGAACACATTTTCATTTAACTGGGGAGTTTCGTATTTGTAGACTGTAAAAATCAAGTTGGAAGGAATATGAGAATATTTTCTTTTTCATTTTATACATAAAGAAACTAAGGGAAGGGGCGAGTAGAAATGTAAGAGTCAGAGTTAAAGGGTCTGAGTTTGAACCCAAATTTAACATACTTTGTTACATTTGTGACCTGGGACACAATAATTGGCTTTTCTGTGACTTAGGAGTCCCATATAGAAAATGTGGAAAATATATATTTGCTTTGAGGGCAAATAAAACAAAATGTATGATGGCACTTCGTGAACTGTAGTGCTTTGTTAATTATTTTACTTATTTGAGAACTTCCCTAATCATATATCAGTTCCTGTTAGGCTATGGTAGTTCTTCCAATAACCTACAAAGCAAGAACCCATAACCTACAAGCAGAATGTATAATTAGAAGAGCCAAAACCACAGGTTCTCACTCCCTTGGTGAAAATGAACTAAGAATGGCGTAAGTTAGACTTTGCCCAACAGCTGCCAATCACCCAAGATGCCTCCTCTTCCACTTAACTGAGCTGAAGCAAAATCAGAAATCAAGAGAAACGTTTCACTTGCAGCATTTATTTCCTGCACTCACCATACACAAGAGGTGTGTGGACACTTGTGGCACATACTTGGACTCAGAAAGACTCCATTTACAACCTTGCTTGTACTCAGAGAGGTGCATTTTGCAGGGTAACCAGATTTAAGAAGGGAAAATAATTGGATGCCCAGTTAAGTTGGAATCAAATATTTGTGGGAGACATACTAAAAAGTGTTTGTTATTTATCCAAAGTTAATATGTAGTGAGGTACCCTATGTCTGATCAGGTGACCTTATCCTTGACATATTGATGCAGGAGAAAATGATGCTCAGATTTTCTTGTGCTGAAAATAGGGAAGTTTTAACTGAGACATTTGGAGATGAAAAGTTTCTGGGATGGAATTACATTCATGGTACAGATCCTCTCTGGAAGGAGGAACAACACATGCTCTGGAGAGCACTGGTTTCTGCCTCTAATAGTGCCTTCTCCTTGAGCTGAAGTTAGCCAGAGATTTAACTGTGGTCTGTTAAAACCCCCTTGAATTGGCACATGACATTTTCACATGGCACAGTCTTGGTTTTCAAATAAGATTTTAGTATTATGGAAGCCGGTAAGACATTTTTTCTTTTCTTTTTCCTTTTTTTAAAAATTTTATTTAAAGAGAAAAAAAAAAGCAAAACAGAAAAAGGGGTAGAAACAATACAGAATTTCAGAAAAAAAAGAAGAAATCACTAGTTGAAAAATTACATATTGTCTTCTTAGACCTAGTTGTTAAAGTTACAAAAATAAAGAATACAAAGTGTACATTCAAACAGTGAGACTGCAAAGAAGTTCAATGATCCAGTAACAACTTAGCAACATGGTTATCAATCCTACACACTAAAACATACCTGCAGCCAAATCTTCTAGAGCACTTTCTTTTCTTCTTTTTACTTTTTAAGTCCATTATCTGCTTAGTTATATCCTGTTTCAGGTTGCTCAGTACCTTACTGACTTGTTTTGTTGTTCTTACATACTTTTAATCACCTTATATAATTCCGTTGCATTGTTTTTGAGTTTCTCCTCATCCATGATCCATGGATCAGCTTTGATGGAGTTGGGAGATTTTTGGAGGTATTTTGTTACTTTCTAATCTAGTTTTTAAAAACTTTTTGAAGGTAGCAAAATACAGCAGAACAAGACAGAACAAACCCATGCCACCGCACTGCAATAAAACTACCACAGAACAGCAGAACAGGTCACCAGGACACAAGCAGTGGGCTCAAAGGTACAGCCCATTTTGTTCACTTTAGCTGTTCTTTGAATCAGGTAGAAGAAATTGGAAGGAAATATATAACTTTTAAAAATAGAATATTGAATAAAGCAGTACTATTAATCAAAACTGAGCAAAACAGTAATAAAAAAAATTGCCTTCAAAGAGATGGTAGAAGGAAATGCCCCTTATTTGCCATGCTGTATACATTCATCCTCCAAAAAGATATTCAGACCGATGGTGCTTATTTGCTAACAGGGCGGGGGTGGGGCGGGGAAGGGGGGAGCGATCAATGTCTGATTCTTAGCCAGCACCCGCAGGCCCCCAGCTGCTTACCAGGGTGGCCAGTAGGCAGCCTGTTCTCCCAGCGCCCAAAGTTCCAACATGATGCCGAGCTTAGGAGTCGCTGACAGTTCTCGCCCTGGCATGCCAGTGGTTTGCCAGGCCCCCAGCTGCTCACCAGGGCAGCGAGTAGGCCGCCTGTTCTCCAGCGCCCAAAGTTCCAACCTCTTTTTTTTTTTTTTGAGACAGCGTCTTGCTACATAGCCCAGGGTGACCTTGAACTCGCAGCAATCCTCCTACCTCAGCCTCCCAAATCCTAGGATTACAGGCCTGTGGTCACCTCGCCCAGCATTACAAACCTATTTTGAATAAATTAATAAACATTAAAAGAGGAAGAGGTCCACAGAATTGGAGAAAATGAGAATCCACCTTGAGGAAATTTAATATTTTCTAACCATGAAAGAAAAATATAACAGATTCATTTTTGGTTGCTTCCACATAGACCAAAATCAGCCTAAAAGTTTTAACTAACTGTAGAATTTTTTAAAAATAGAAATTCATATTATTATTTTGAGATAATAGAATGGTTTTACAAATTCAACAACATAATCTTTGCTAGTTTTAAGCTCTATACTTTTTTTCAATCCTTTTTTTCATTACACAGAACAGATTGTTTCTCTCCCTCTTTTCTTTAAATTCTTATTCTCTGGGAAACCTGCTTTTGACTGTATATTGGCTTTGGGATTCACCTTCACAGATGTTTTCTTTAAAAAATGTGCTGTTCACTCTGTATCACTTATTTTGTTGAGTATGACTTGGCATCTGCAGTTAATTCAACCAGTTAATGAAGTGAGATAGTTTTTTATACAGATCTGTGAAAAAAAGTTAAGGCACTAAGAATTAATAGTATAGGCTTTCCATTAAAAATCTATCTACCTATCTATCATGGCTCCATGGAATGAAAACCCTCACAGGAAAGTGACGGATTTCATACATGTGCAGACTTGAGTGTTTCAAATTCCATTTCATAAACATATTTGCAAATGCAATTTGTTAAAACATATGCATATAAATAAAGCATCTTAGATATTTGGAGAATTAAAGCAAAATAAAAAAAAATGAACAGAAGCCTGTCTTACTTTTCTCCCAGTTAGGTTTCTAGTTCTTCATAGATAATTCAAGAAATCCTGAGGGAGAAAAACCAGATTTTAGGCAGCATTTAGAACACTAGACTATTTACAGCTTTATCCAGATTCTGTAACAGTCTTCCTGTTTCTGTCACAAACATGTTTTCTTCAATTAAGGAACATTTCTAATCATAAGTCATCTTTTTGAGAGAGAAGCATTAAAGGAGAGGTAAAGATTTCCACTCAGAAAATGGGATAAGTATACTGAGAGAAGAGGTTGGGGAAGGCTTTGAGGTTTCCTCAGAAAATCCAAGTAATTTTGTATGACTGAGGGCAGCCACAAAGAGGCCCAGAACGGAAAGGTTCATGGTGATTTTAAGGGTGCTACCTATAAGGGTACAGGCTGTGTACTGATCAACTCCAGAGGGTACCATTCAGAATAGTATAATGTGAGTGATGCTTTCATATGTGCAGTGCACAACTTACACAACCAACTTTGACAACTTCAACTCTCGGGAATTGAGTAGTGTGTTGTGCTGGATACAGGCAGAGGTACTGGGGAAAGTGGAGCAGGGTACTTCTGAGGAGTTAAGCAATGGATAATTTCTGGAGAGTATTTGATATGATGAAGACGAGTTTGGTGGGCTTCCTTCTATAGACCAGTTTTTCTCAAAGTGTGGGCCCCAGACCAGCAACATCAAATTGGTATCATTGGTATGATGTGATAAGCGGTTACAAAAGCCAATTCCCAACCCCCTACTCCATACCTACTGGGTCAGAACTGTAAAGAGGCACAGCAGCCTGCATTTTAACAAGTTCTCCAGGGGATTCTGTTGCTTGCCAAAGGCGGAGGTGGCTGAGGTAAGGGGAAAAGCTATGGAAAGATGGCAAGCAAGGCAATGTATGTTTGGATTTGCATTTTACAAAGATCCCTCCTTGGGAGACATGAGATTGAATTGGAGGTGGCAGGCCTGAAGACAAGAAGCGAGACTTACTGCTGCTGCGATGGTAGCAAAGGGGACAATGGTGTGTGTGTGTGTGTGTGTGTGTGTGTGTGCAGGGGCCAGGGGGGAAACAGGCTAGAAAATATTTATGAGGTGAAATTTCAACCTTACTTATAGAGATGGAAAAGCCTAGGACTCTCCCTTGTTTAAGACTAAGATATCAGAAATCTGATTCGCTCTGACAAATATTGATTATTACCTTAGGAATAAAAGAGTCAGAGTGGACCTTGATCTAAATCTTCATATGTCTTGGGAAATAATATTTTCTCATAGTAAAAAATACTTAATCAGAGCTCCAGACCTTGAAACAGCGAAATTTCTCTCAGAGTTGAACAACAGTGTATTGTCACATGAATAAGTTATAAGACACCATGCATACTATCTAATTTTCCAGAACTGTTTTCTTTTACAAAATTTTATCTTAAGTACACATTGTGAAATTACCCAGGGAAAGACTAGTTTAAAGTCCTATTTATACTTGCTGTTCCCTGAATGCAGTCTCATTTGTTGAATTATTTCTCACCCATTCTGTCTTCCAATTTCTGCAAGGAAGTCTTCTAAATTTCCAGAATTAAAGTGCCATTAGGAACTGGCTTTGTTCCCTGGATACCTAGTCAGCCTCATCAACTCATCAATCACCATTAACCGAGCATTGCAAGGATTTATTTCCATCATTATCCCCATATCTCAAGACCACATCCCAGTAGCTTCAAAGAAAGGGCAAACAAAAGCCTTAATGAAATCATTTTTCCTTTTAATGAGTCTCTGCAGCAAATCTCTTCTGAAAAGTACTTTTGGGGGGTCAACGTCATTAAGACCACATGACAGGATGCCAGAAAACAGAAAACACGAGAGGATCATGCTGAAACGGTGTAGCAGCGCCAAGAGAAAAGTGAGACGAGAGCCACCTCTAGCTGGGATTGCAGGAAAGTCGCCTGATTCCCTTCACATTGCTGTTACGAGAAGGCTTCTGTGCTGTCCCAGGATCCCATGAACAAGAGGGACTTTACAGAGGCTTCTGCAGTAAGAAAGACTAATGTCCTTTTCTGCATAAAGCTTAGCATCACAGATAAGGCCTTTTCACTCAATCCTCTTTGGCTTGTTTGGTGGCAACAAGTGGTGACTCACGATTTGAGTGAGGGCCAGTACTTTTGTACTTGGTGAGGACTGAAGAGGTGTTAATTGGGCAGAGGCATGCTGTTTATACAGAGGTATGATGTGGACATTTTCTACAATTACATAGATTCATCCTAGGTTCTATTATGAAGGCTACTTAAGGCTTTGACACTCAAAATATGGTCTTCCAACAAGCAGGATCTGAGAGATTAGAAATGCAGAATCTCAGGCTTAACCTTAAGACCACTGAATTTGAATTTGCATTTTAGACTGCCCCAGTAATTTCTATGGGCATTTAAGTTGGAGAGGCACTGGCCTCACACACAAATGCATGACACTGGAGAAAAAAATGTCAGAACTGGAGGCTCTTCCACACATTTTTAACAAGTTGATCTTGGTTCTTGGTAGACGGTTAGATAATTAGGTTTTGGGGCTTTTAAACATTGGGGCTGGGGATTTAGCTCAGTGGCATAAGCGCCTGCCTTGCAAGCAGGTGGTCGTGAGTTCAATCCCCTGTACCGATTTAAAAAAAAAAAAAACATTAGTCAGAGGTTCTGACTTGCAGATGAAAAGCCTTGCAGATGATGCTGAGGTGATGGCTAATTTCACCTGGCTCTTCTCTCCAAGCCTGTGGTTGATAGCTACAGCTTCAAACAATTTCACATAACATGATACAAGTTGGCAGAGGGAAAAATACTAAATACATCCTTGTATTTCATTACTGAGTTAATTGCATTATCAGAGTCAAGACATGAAGTCTGTTTTCCCATCCACATACTGCGGCTAAGCATGATAATTTCATTTACATTATAATGTTACAGTGATGACATTGGGTAATGCGTGGGAGGTAGTACTGTCATTCCTACATAAATGCCAATATTTTTATGATAATTAAATGCATTTTTTACATGTGCTATAGAGTGAATAAAAATACTAACTAGTCTATAATGTTAGGGTTAAGAGCACTTTCTCATATGATTTCCTGTTTGATATTAGTGTATTCTTTTCTTATGTAATTAATTCACCATTTCTATACATATCACTGACTGACTTCAATAAATTTGGTGGAAATAAATATAAGGTCCCTTTGGAAACTCAGCATATTGTGTTAAAGAGTGTTATGATCTGAACGTGGTTTTCCAAACTGAAAACACAATGCAATATAATGAAGGAAGTGGTTACATGTTATAGGGGGTCTGCCCTCATAAATGGAATTAGTGCCCTCATAAATAGAATTAGTGCCCTCATAAAAGAGGCTGAAGGTGGCATCCTTGCTTTTTTATCACGTGATCAGGCACATTGAAAAAGACAGAACCAGACACAGACTCTGCCTGCACTACAATCTTGGACTTCTTAGCCTGCAGGACTGTAGAAAATGAATTTCTGTGTGGACTAAGAAAAATAGTGTTTCTCCAAAATTTATTGACACCCAGAACAAAGAATGTGATGTTATTTGGAAATAGATTCTTTGCTGATGTAATCAGTTAGGTTCGCATTACATTAGAGGGGGTCTTCACCCAGTGCTTCTAGGAAGGCCAAGGAGAGACACAGAAGGCAAATGGCTGTAGGGCAACACAGGCAGAAAATGGAATGGGGCAGCAGGAAGCAACCTCTAGAAGCTGGAAGAAGCAAGGGAGGAGCCTTGCACTTTCAGAAGGAACAAGGCCCTGTTGACAGCTTGCTCAGGTTTCTAGCTTTCTTACCTGTGAGAGAATACATTTCTCAGTTATTTTTGGCTACATATTTGAGATAGATTGTTTTACATAGCAGCCTGAAGAAATTAATACACTTTGGGTATATTATTTAATGAAAGGGTCTAGTCTTTAATGAGAGATAGAGAATAAGAAAGAATAAGAATAGAAGCCCTCTTATATATTCATTTCAAAAGTAAATTTAATGTCATTGGAAAAGCTGTAGTGTTTTGGGACCCTAGACAGTAGGAAAACACAGTGTTAATTAGGAGAAATTAAGTTGTATTTAGTATTAGAAGTAAATAGCTAGGATTTGTTAGTAGGTAATTAACACCTGAATTCTAAGCAGCACTCAGGAAAAGTTAAAACATGTGGGCTAGAAGCTGTAAAAGTCACTTACATCAGTGGGGGATGCAAGACAAAAATAAATAAGGAAATAATACCAAATAACAGACTAAAAGAGTTATGAAAGCAACAAGAAAAAATTTTTTTTCACATTAGGAAATTTAAAAACCCAGCTTTAAAGTACATCCTGTAGTGGTGGTTTGTAAGTTAGAAGTGCTGAGGAATTATCATACTGCTGTCTATGGATAAACAAGTTTTTATGTCAAAAGCATCACAAGGGTGCTATAGTTTCTACTCTCACTGCTATGCAGGCTTTAGTAAAATCAAGTTCTGCCAAAACATGTGTAGAATGGCATTATTTTTCAAACTGAGTATGGACCTATTGGTAGATCTTAAATGAACTTGTGAATTGTAATCAGCATTTTAAAAAAAGTGTAATAGAACAGATGTGATTAGAACAGAAACTGTCAGGAAGAGTGAATAGTGTTCTTTAAATTGTTGTTCATGTTTAGATGTTTATACTGGTTCATACTCAGATCCCATATAGCAACAACTAACATAGTGTAAAATTATCATTATAATATTGGATGCTTCACATAAAAGTTACATAGGTCTAATGTTTCCCAAGTACAACTCTGAATAATTCCTGTCAATGGGAGAGAAGGTAGACTATTTTCCACACTCCCTCCAAAAAGAGAACTCATTCTTTCGACAAAACTTTGGCTTAGGACATATCTACATATGTAGCCACATGTAGCTTAACAGTAGGTTAAGTTCTGAGGACTGGCACATCAGGTGATTTTGAAATTGTGTGAACATCATACTTACATCAAACTCAGAAGTCTACAGTGTCATTAGGCAATGTAGTCTTATGGGACCACCAGTGTATATATGGTCCGTTGTTGATCAAAATATCACATGGTGTGTGACTGTGTATAGTTACTTTGTTATAGTCATCTTGCATTTTCTTAGTTCCGACACTGAGGCTTCTATCCTTTTATTTCTGCTTTTTCATATTTTTGTCACTATTAGGATTTTAATAAATTTAAGTAGTTTACTTCATGTCATTTCCTAGGATATAGTTGGAGTGATGAATTTTCTTTAATCATCGCAAAGCTATTTAGTACTTCAACCATTACTATATGCAAATTCCACATATTAAATTATATTTTATCACTACTGCTATATGAGGACATTGTTATTAAATTTCTGATTAAACAATTCATGATTTAAGAGAAGTAAACATTATTTATAGGTCATTGATTAATATTGGTTTTTAAATATGAGTTTTTGAACCCACTTTAAGAATTGGCTCAAAATAAAAGACTGAAATTTTGATTAAGTAAATGTTTATTGATCATATGATAGTTATGTATTACTTAAATAGTTGAAATTAAATGATACTCTTTAGTTAATAGATCATGTTTTGAGTTTAAATCCTAGTTTTCGTTACTCAGTCATGAGACAGCTACTCTTCAGGAGTAGAGTTGATAAGATCAAGATTAGAGTGTGGGTAATTTTCACCAATGAAGACATGTCTAATCATCCTTTTAGCAAGGCAAAATTCAGCCACCAAAATATATAGTCTACTGAGTGTATCATAATGTCCAGATGACTTTCATATATAGGATAAATATGTCATATTTGAATTACTTAATTTTTAAGCAGAAGCTTAAAATACTTCTGAAATGTCAAGCTGGGGATCCTCATCTGATCAAATGCAATCAGTTTGTCAGTTGTTGACCTACAGGAAATGAAGTATGGCTGGAAGCTGTGACAGGGTGACCCTGCACAGGTCAACAACTGACAAGCTAATTGCAAAAGGGAGGTGGAAGTCATGTCTGAAGGATATCACACATCCATTTCTTTCTAGTGCTGGGAAGGATAGCCCTTTTACAGTGTTTGTGACCTGTGTGGTACACAACTGTTTTGAAACAAGCCCTGTTTAAGAAAACTACCGCTTTGCTCAGTTTTTCTTTTTATTGATCTCCATAGTGAGAATCACTCTGTCGTGTGTTGTTAAAAATGGGTCTGGGATTACTTAAATGTGACTTAGAAGTCTCAACTGAGAGAACTGAAAGATTTAGTGGACTGGGCTAAATGGATCCCCACCCTTGGAACAAACCCAAGGGAGCTGTCCTTCTAAGTAGTGCTGAAGATGCCTAAAAGGTTAAGTGAAAATTTTCACAGTAGACTCTTATTCTGATGGTATAACATATGTATACACGCAAATAACACATTTATATACACAAAGCACATGAATATCTTTCTTGGTGATGACAATACTGATAAAGGTTTCTTGCTGTGCTGGAACTGTGTGTGATCAGAAGCCCTTTCCTCACTATTTACTCACAAATAGATGCTATTTTATTTGTGGTCACAGCTGTTGTTTGCAGAGCTACTGAGCATAGCTCTGTCTTTTTAACTTGCAGGGCTTTTAAATGCCAGGCCAGTTTTTATATTTGCCAAGACACTAAAATTCAACATCACCAAACAGGCAGAGGGTATGACTAAACACATTATATTAAGATAGTACATAAAACTGGAAGCCACAGGGCCTCAGCTCCTACAGGCCAGTTACACCTCATTAAATGGCTTCTAGGAGGTTAAAATGTTTGGACACCAGGAAACACTGAGTCATTGGCTTTTTCTTTCTAGAAGAGTAATATTTTATAGTGCTACATAATTAAGTAAATATAATAAAGTTCATTTTGCACATTATCTACAATCTAGCTTAGAATTCCTTAAAAAGAGTTTTAAGATTTTGTCCAGTACTAAATTTTAACCTAAAATATACCCATTAAATGTGTGTTACTTTCACTAAATTCCTACTTATTTGTAAATCCATAGTATACTATCTATGGTCTTTAGACATTCTTAAGTTTTTTTTAAGATAAGGAAGACAAATCTAAGCTTTCTATATAAACAAAAGATAACAGTAATAGATGGAAAAACCATGGTGTCATCCTAATCCCTCTCCTCCTGTTTACATAACATAAGAGTAAACATTTGCTTCTGAAAGTTTAAGTGGATCAGAGAATAAAGCACAGTCAGATGACTTAGCGCTGCTGCAAAAGATACACCTTTTATGCTGCTTGATCTTTGTGCTTTAAAGTTCTCATCTTAGTGATATGGTTGGGAGATTGTCAGGTGCCACAGACTTGGCAGATAAGCAGTAGAAATAGGCTGAAAGGAACTAATTTACTCTCTATAAAACCATGAAAACGCAAACATAATTGCCCAATTGCATATTGGCATTCCTGGCCAGGCTGGGAAACACTGCTGGGTGAATTTTGTTTATAATTACTTTTCAACTTTCTCCTTTCTTTCCCTTTTACATATTTCATGTAACTGTCTTTCTTTGCCTCTCTTCTCTTCTCTTCTCTTCTCTTCTCTTCTCTTCTCTTCTCTTCTCTTCTCTTCTCTGCCTGTCCTTTATGGGTGGGTTGGTGGGACAAGCTGTCAGCCCCTTTGGGACCTGCTCAGGGCTCTCCAACATAGCACTGCCATTTCTATCATTTTTCCTTTTCTTCTGCACCAAAATTTCTTCTCAGTTACCTTTGCCTCTAACTTCAGTTCAGTCATCCCAAGACCATTGTGAGCAGTGGATTACATCTTGACCCAGGGGAATCTGTCTTTATCAATAAAAATTCAATGCCAGGAAATGGAGACATATTTGAGTAATGGAACCTTTTAAAGTATGATACAAATATTTATCTACTATGCCTACTAACTGTAAGGTTGATACTTCTGGAGAAATACACTTTGGAACAACAGTTATTCTTTTAATAATTTACCACTTAAATAAATGGTATAAATCATTTTCTTCTTCACCCAATTTCATTCTCATTGACAGAACAAAATTTTATTTGAACTGAAACCTGAACACTTGACTTCATTTATGCCACAAACAATTGTCAATTAAGGTCATCTTAAATAGAATCGATTTATGGACTAGGACTCAGGCTTTTAGCTCTAGAATTTATTCTAATTTTCAATAAAATGACCATATGTTCATTTAAGAAGAGCATAAATAAATCACGTCTCATTTACATTGTCTCTTTTTGGCTTTCTTTTTATCTGAACATTACAATAAGAGTGATATATCACATATTAATGACTGCTTTTAGTCAACTGATTATAGTATTTATTCTTTCTCATTCCACTGAGGGCACATTTGGTGCTAACTTTAACCTTTTGATTCTTAGTGACTCTTAGCCACTGAAAGTTTATTTCATTTGATTTATTCATGTTCTAAATTGTTAACTTTTTCCAATTTTACTACTTCCCAGCTTAATGATTTACTGTTGTACATGTCTATAAACTTCCTTTATAATTAGTCACATTTTATTTTTAACCTTCTACAAAAGCATGTATAGTGAAAGTGATTTCAAATTAACTTCTCATGTTAGTAAATTAATAACATTCCTGTGCCCAAGATTTCAGGAGGCTCCCAATATCTTGCAGGGTCTCTGGATGGATCTCTTGTTTTGGAAATAGTTTTCCAAGATCATTTCCACATTTTCAGCTTTTCCAACCCATTTCTTCTTACATAACAATTGGTCCCTCTAGTCTTACAAAGTTGAAAAAGGAAGGTAATGATGTTGTCCTCCAATCTATCTTCTTGTAATGAATCCTTCCAGATTTTTCTATTTCTATTTCTACTTCTATTTCTATTGAATGCACTGCTTTGTTCCATATTACCAGCCTTCAGTTAAAGTTGTTTTCTGATTCTAATATCCTGTGTAAATATCTACACTTATGTATAACTCTTCCTTAAGCTCCCCATCCAAGTCCCCAAATTTTAGTGATTCATCCTTGAAGATTTGTTTACCATTCCATCTTTCTTCTTCCCCATGTGCCCCTCCTTCTGTTAACTCAGAGTCTGAACTTGTCATTCCTAAATAGCTACATTAACTTCCAACTTCCAATTGGTTCAACTGTTTCTAGTTTCCATCTGGGGATGGAATGGATGCAGAGAAGAGGCAATTCAAGGAGCAGAATATGCATCCCATGGCTTTGATCTCTTTCACTTACCCTGTAGTTTTCCCCTATTATTTAGTGACTAACCTTTGTCTTATCTCTTCTGATGGATTACAACTCTTCAGTGACGTATTTGCTCGAGATCTATTTTATTTTAACATGTAACACAATGCTTACATGTAGATTCTTAATGAATAATATTTAATCAGTAGTATTTATGAATTTATTTTTAAGATTCTCAAAGTCAGCTTATTTTACATGCAAATGTCAATATGACTATCTTCCATTAAGTTTTTAAAAATTCTCTTATTCCTTCATATATCAAATTATCCCATTTAAGTCACTGGATCACTTTTCTATCATTCAATTGCTCTTTCATGAAGGCAAATTCTCACACTTTAACTCCATATCCCTCATAGAAAATAAAACCACGCAACATCAACCATTGCATCCACACAACCCAAAAGAGAACTATTTCTTCTAAAAGCATGAAGACTTTCAATTATACATGATCATGGCTAGGGAGTTTAGAAAGTTTAAGTAATTTAAAGTGTTTTAAACTAACAGAAGCAAACAAAAGAATAGTATGGCCATCTCCCTACAAAATTTTCTCTTCTCATAAAATTAATGTTCTTTCACCTGTTATAGCTTGAATGTTTGTGCCAGCTCAAATTCCTATGTTGACAATCTAACCCTCAAGGTGACGATGTTAGGAGATGGGACCCTCAGGAAGTGATTAGGTGATGAAGGCAGAGCCCTCACGAAGGAACTTTGTGTCTTTATCAAAGAGGTCTGACTGAGATCCTGTGTGAAGATGCTGTGAGAAGGCATCCATAAACTGAGAAATGAGCTCTTATCAGACACTTAGTTTGCCAATGCTGTGAGCTTGGGCTTCTCAACTTCCAGAACTGGGAGAAATAATTTCTGTTGTGTATAATCCACCCAATGGTTAGTACTTTGTTATAGCAACCTGAACAAACCAGAGCACATCATTTCCCCACTTCTCCTTTCTGAACTATTTCTTCTAATCAAAACTTAGGAATGGTAACATTTTTCAAAGCATGATCCCAACACCAACCAAATGAAAAACAGAATTAACAATTCAAATGGTTGTACATTTATGACATTTTACATGGAAAATATCATCTCTGTGGAATCAAAGTAACATGTGAGCATTCCAGAAGACACAAAAACCTCTGACTTGCCAGGAATGGTGATGCATGCCTGTAATCTCAGCACTTCAGAGGCTGAGGCAAGAGGATTGCCACAAGTTGAAGGCCAGCCTGGACTACACAGTGAGTTCAAGAGCAGCCTGGATTACAAAGCAAGACCCTGTCTAAAAAAAAAAGAACCTCTGGTCTGGTAATATCAGGTCTGATTCCTCAAGGGGCCACATCAGATGGAAGCATCTGTTGAAAGCTACCTGCTATGTCAGGAATGATGAGTATCCTGATTCCTTGTTTCTGAGATGAGAGAACCTGTGGTACACTGTCTTACCTACCATTCGAGTGCAGGTGTTCAATCAATGGCTGTTGGGTTAAAATGATAGGACGGGAACCAGCATTAGACACCAGATACTACCTAATGTCTGCATTGCACTGGCAAAGTTAGTTGACGCAAGATCCTATAGGTAGCTTGGTAAATCAGGAAGACTAGAAATCATGTGCTTCAGTTATTATATAATTAGCTGAATACACCTGCTTTTTTTCAGCATGTAATCTCCCAAAGGAAGATTCTGTATCTTACCAACATGCTGTCCATATCCAGTGCATATTAAACAATAATGAGAAATGCTGCATCCTCCAAATCAGTTATGACCAAAGACTTAGAAGTGAGGCTTGTTCTCACCAGTAGGTGTCTCTGTTCCACCATGCTATGCTGCAAATGTGCCCAGGTTTCTCCTGGAAGTACATATGTTACATAAAAGGCATCTTTTCTTTAGAAATTGTATACTTTAAAGAGAAAATATAAAATGACTTCTCTTTTTATTTATATTCACTTTATCTCTGAATTTGGCCTCACTTCACAGCACTGGTTGCTGAAAGTGTTGGAGGGTGTTTTCAAGATAAATTCCCTTTTCAGTCTTTGGTACTTAAATTAGCTGTGTTGCTAAGCTTTCTCTTTGTTGGATCAGTGATGCATTTCTTAGCAAAATAGCAATAAATAAGTTTCCAGTGAGGCTGCTCAAAAGGTCAGAGTCTTTCTCCCAAACATTTTTTTCCCCTTGCATGGAATATAATAGGTTCTATGTATCTTTTATGTATACAAGATATATGTAAGTGGATATATATCTCCATCCTGTTATCTTTGACATATTTGAACTGAGGCAATTAGGTTACCAAGGGCTTATGTACACCTTCTTTGTGACTTGTCTGATGAGAACTCTAGGTATGGGAGGAATGAAGCTGTCAGTGGAGATTTCCTGAAATTAGGTGAGATTCCCTGTACTTCATACATTTTCACAGGGGGAAGGCCACCTGCCACCTTCTGAACTCTTCAGGAAGGTTTTCCACTCAGTACAATTCACAAAACTCCTTTCTACATGGAGGTGGCTTATATGTTTGGGTTATTACAAACAGAAATTTGAGTCTAGCTTGGGCAGTTTAGTGACTTAACAAGACTCCGTTGAAAAAAGAAGAAGAAGAAAATGTGAGAAACTGAAAGTGTATGTAAGGAGCAACATGTACAAAAGATACTGTGAAATAGGAAGAAAATGGTCAAATGGGAAAGGGGAGGAAGTAAAGGAAAAGAAAAATGAGAAAACAAGGAAAGAATGAAAACAGAGCACTTTTAAGTAAGAAAGAGAAGAGGGGGATAAGGGAGTGGGAAGAATAAAAGAATCAAGGTGTATCACATACAAAGGTGAATGTCATCATTATGCATGCCTAACATGTACCAATAAACTGAATGAACTTTAAAAAAAGAGGAAAGCAAAGTAAACAGGGACTAAATCGTGGAAAAAGAATCAACTCTGAAGGCACACATGTATTTTCATGGCATAGCTCAGGATCTATCCCTTCTTTTCTGAGCAAGTTTGATTAGGATATAAAATTGCAAAATAAATGGAGAGAGACAACTTACACAGTAACATGGACTTATGGTCTCATGCCAGGCTCTTAAGCACATTGTAAGGGAAACATTACTGCAGATGGGGAAATAGATGAATAATTACAGAGCACTCACACGGCTATGGTAATGCACCTGTACGAATCCTCTCACCACTGCCTTTGCCTCTGATAGGACTGCTGTCCTCATTCCTCGAGGCTGGAAACTGAGGCACAGAAAGATTTAGTATGTTCTCCATAGTAAGTGGCAGATCTGGGATTTGAACCCAGTCAATTTATCTGTAGTGATGTCTTGACAAAAGAGGAATTAACACAGCAGTCCTCAAACGTAAAACTACAGTAAGAATTATCCACTGCAAGCCAGTGCATGGAGACGATGCTGACTGCCTTTGAATCTTGGCTAATAGAAAAGTGCTCATTTGGGGATCTGGTTGTAGTTTGATCAGGGATGTTTAGAAGGCTGTAATCTAAAAACAAGTCATTTGGTGCTCAGTCCTTTTATCTGCCCAGTGCTATTACCAGGAGAAACTCTCTCTGTCTCTGTCTCTGTCTCTCTCTCTCTCTCTGTGTGTATGCCCCTGTTTGTTTGGTAGGAATAAAGCTTGTTTGAGTTGCAGTTAAGGGGCAACACAAATCACATAAAATGCCCACAAAAGGATAAGTGACAATTCCAAATCTGTGTGTTCTCTCTGGGTGAGGAGAAGGCAAGTCTCCATTAGAATCCACAAATCATTGAGAAGACCCTGAAATGCGGTCTAGAGATGTAGACTGTCATCCGAATTTCTGCTCAATAGAGATCTTTTAATGCTCTAAATGGGAAAATGAATTCTTTAAGTGAATACGCATGCTATGCAGAAAATTGCTACTGATGCTATATAGAGTACAATTCCTTTCAAAAAAACCTTGAGAACAGAAAAGAAAAGCATTATGCTTGGATGGTGTATTGAAGAAGTCTCTGTATGAACTGACTTTAGAATTATTATTTTTCCTTTCTCTTGCCAGCAACTGACAATGCATGATAAAACCTTAGGATGGGGCATCCAAATCTATGCTCTGAAGGTCCTTTTGTTAACTCACTGAACCACAGCCCTTAGGCAAAATTACATTTCCACCGTCAAAACACATTTTTACTTTGTTCTTATACACTGACTTTACTTTTTATTTTTTTAAATAAAAAGTCTGTGCATATGAAGTAGTGATTCATATCTGGCAACTCCTCTCTACCTGCTGTAATTTTGCTTTCATCCCTGCCCTTCCCTTGAAACTCTTGTCTCAGGGTCACTAACCCTTATGTGCCCTTGAAAATAATGACATTTCATAGTCTTCATCTTCTTGATGACCTACCCCTTCTCAACTTTTAGCATGTGTGCCCTTTATGTGTTGCTTCAATGCTTTGCTGGTGTTGTTTGCTACACTTTTCATCACCTCTTCCTACCATTATCTGTACAGTGGTGGTTCTCAAATCTACACTTCTGGAGTAGCTGACTATACTTGGTACTGTGATGATGATGATGATGACAACTATTACTACTACTAAAGATTTATTGAAGCTACACGCTCTACAAGCATTGCCTCACTTATTTATCCGAGTATCTTATGAAGGAGACAATACTATTTCCCTATTTATTTATTTTTGGTACCAGGGTTCGAACTCACAACCTTGTGCTTGTAAGGTAGGCACTTAAGCCACTGAGCTAAACCCCCGGCCCCTATTTCCCCATTTTATATAGTCACATGCGATGTTCTCTCTTGCCCGTGAGTCTTTGCATATGTGGATCCTTGAGTATGATAGGTTCGCCCTTTTCTTTCATTAATGTTTTTCCTCATTAATGCCTCTTTCTCATTTGCAATTGAGATCATATGTCTTCTGGTACCACGTGTGCCCTGGACCAGGCTGGGTGTAGCTCTCATGTGTACCCTTGCCTTTCTCATCAGAACAGTTGCTATCCTGAGCTGCATTTGTTTATCTGTTGCTGTTTGACTTACTGGTTTCTAAGCTTTGCAAGGACCAGTCGCCATACCAATATCCTCTTACTTAGTCCTTCTAATCTCAGGATGTGGTACATGATCAAACCTTACTAAATATTGGTTGGCTGTCTTTGCAACTAAACCTAAAGTTTCAACCTTCTTGAGGCTGTCTTAAAAAATAACTAGGAAGAAGAACAGCAACTTGTCATTCTTATGCTATTATTACATGTGTTAAATCCAAATGTGATTCAGTCCCCAGCTCAAGGATTGTCTTGAATACTTTTCTCTCATTGCTAGACAAACTATGTGACACCCAGATTTAAAGGGGGGAAAGGTTTACTTTGCTCACAGTTTGTAGAGATTTCAGTTCATATTCGGCTGGTTCCAAGGCAGAGTGGCACATGGCAGAGGGGTATTGCAGAAGAGAAATGGTTCATTGAGCCTAGCATCACACCAGGAATCAATTTCAGCATCACATACTCTAGATTCAGCCATTTCTGAAAAAGCCCCACCTATGACTTCATGAGGTTTTGAGGGGACATCTGAACACAACCCATAGCAAGGATATTTTTCCTCTTTGAGAAACCTTCACTTGCTTTTTGATTCCATGATAGTGTGGATCTCCTGGGTCAGGAATTTTGCAAGCTAGTCCCCATTCTCTATGGGAAAAGAGATCAACCTTTAAAGGGTTTTCCTTACAGTTCTTTATTAATCATTGAACAAGGCCACGGTGTCTTAAATTCTATGACTCAGCCCTTCTGTTCCTGCTGTTCTGCTTTCTTTGTCTGAACCTCAACATCTGGTCCTGGGCCACAGCAGCACATTCCTACTCTACCTACTCTGGCTCTTCTATTCCCAAGCTTCCCTCTATTCTGCTATCTCAGTGAGATCCCCCAAATCCCAACATGATCATCATTGTTTTGAGTCTGTTAGCTTCGTGTTGTCTACAACACGAAAATTGTTGAAATGCTTTGGCAAGGCTGTTCATAATTTCATCCCACATTTATCTTTCCAGTCTTATTTTTCTTGTATAGCCAAATGACACTCATTTTGCTATGTAATATTCTATGAGCTCTTGAGGGAAGAAACTGCTTCACTTATCAATCCATCCATTAATCACTCACCAACCAATCTGCCAATTAACTGAGTGGTACTGTGTACCAGCTACTGCAGTAAATTGCTGAGCAAATTCAGACATAGTTTCTGTTTTCAAGTTTAGGAGGCAAGAATTAATGAAATGATCAATAATTTACAATTGAAATTAGATCTATAAAGGAGAGACTAAGGTCATAGGTTAAAAAAAAAATTGGTCTTACCCTAAGGTTCAAGAGTGCTTCTCTGAGGAAATAATGCTTGAGGTAAAGAAATTAAATACATGTAGAAGGAAAAGTTCATAATTCCTCACTATTCAAAGCTTTTCAGTGTATATAACAGAAGAGGTGCTCAGCAGATACTGAATGAATCAGGAAAGGTAGGAAGAAATACTTAGACTTTTTCTACACTAATGATGACTAATTGAGTTACACACACAGTGTTAATCAAAGACTCAGAGTTTCCAGAATGTGTCAGGAGAAGAGATAAATAATCTTTGTTCAAGTGGAGGATGACAGTTCCTATAGACAGGTGTGCAACTACTTGCATCTTAGGAAGCTGGGGAAAGGGTCACTTTTTTCCTTAAATCAAACAAAAAGGAAAAATAAATGGGAAGGTTAACATAAGAACTATTTAATTCAGTTGTAAAGTTTATTATATAATATTTAGGGGACACTAAGGCAAAGTGTTATCCTTCTCCATTGGGTTCACAAATAGTGGGGAGGCCAGTCTCAGCCTCCTCTGAATCTAAATTACTAAATACAGTGACATATGAGAGAGTGAGAGAGAGAGAGAGAGAGAGAGAGAGAGAAAGAGAAGCACTTTAGGGGCTCACCTTTACCATGGTTTTATAACAGAGACTTACAGGCTAGATCTATAAAGCCCAATGTATAAGAAAAACGCAGGATGAAATTTATTATCTCTACCTTCATTTTTGTTATCTGCTTTATTATCTTAAAACTTTGGATCAGATGCTGACTGAATTCTGCAGGTAGGGATGTTAATCACTTAAGGGATTTCTGCCTTTGGTAATACACGGTTTCTTTGCCCTAAATTTACCTAGCCAGTCTCATTTTCCTTCAGGACTGAGGACACCAAGATAGAAATAACTTAAGACATTTTCAAAATTTGCAGGGATGGTGCCTAGAAGTCTCCAATCTTTATATTAAACCTGTGGTTATCCAGGTTTCTAGGAAATAGCAAAACCTCACAGGCAGATCACCCAGTGACGAGATCACCTACCCCTAAGTGGGAGGAAGGCTTCCCCTGACAAGCAGGAGCAACCATTTCATGGAAACTGCATTCCATCTTTAAGCCCTAAAGACTTTTCTGCCACTTCACACAACTGCCTTGAGACGTCATCAACAAGAACCTCACCCTACCAGGACTGCCTATTCTGCCAGCTACCCAGACCCCCAACTCTCGCCCTTGTTCCCCTTTTCTATAAATCTCAAATATCCCGGCATCCCCTTGCAGACAGAACCTGAACCTCTCTATCTGTGTTTCCCATGTGGCCACACTGATTACAGCTGAGGTTTGTCTCCTTGACTGGCGTTTTGGGATGGATGACTGAACTGGTCTTAGTCTGCTGGGACTCCCGAAGCAACGGATTCCATTTCAAAACGCTGCTAACAGCCTGACTTAAGATCTTTTTAAACAAAGCTTTGATTTATATTTGCAAACACTTTTGTGCTGAGAAATCTAAATGTCTTTGTGTTTTTCTGGGTAAAATTCTTCTTTTAGGCTGCATGAAGACTCCAGACAGGGCCTTGAAGCAGGGTCTTCCCTACTAGGCATTTCACACACCTTGGGTTGACTTTGTTTAGTCTATCTTCGACTCTGCAATGTACAGCTTTTTAAAAAAATATACTTTAAAATAGTTTTTGAAGGTTGCAACTCTGTTTTATTTGTTAAGGATACTTCATGGTTGGTTAATTCTTTGTAAATAAAAGTAGCAAAGAACACATACTTACCAGCAAGTACCTATTTTTACTTCCAAACAAACAAACGTTGATTTGCTTGTCTGCTATTAATGGAAATATTCTTATGGCATTGCTGACTGTACTATAGCTTGTGTTAGAATAATATATGAAAATATATCTTTGTAACTATAGACATGCACGATTATAATTGTGCATCCTGCAAGGACAGGTAATATGAGGTCACAAACGGTAGCTCTGGTGCAAAAAGTGTGATACTTATAAAGGAAAACTTAACATTAATTAGAAAGCAATCAAATGACAAGGCAGTGGCTGCTGTCGGGAAAGATATATTTTAAAAAGTCAAAACATTGTGAGTCACTCTCTTACAATGCAATTCTCTACTTGGGCTCCACCTCATTAATTTGCAAACCAACTTCTACTCTAAGAGAGGAAATTATTTTTATATAAAATCCCCAAAGCAGTTTTCTTTCTCTGTATAGTTTGAATTTTATAGAGTGTCTTTGAAATAATTGAATATTTGGTTGTAAACACATGGAAACATAATTTTTCTAAGTTGTAAATGATCTTGTTAACCTGACCTAATCCTAGGATTAATGAAGATGAACCAAATCTCTTCCTGGAAAGGTTTTAAGTGTTAGCTATAGTCATAAGATGCATAGGGGAATGAAAAACTAAAGATTCATTGACTTCTTAAATAGGAGATTTAGCTGAAAAACTGTAAAAGAAATTAAGGCATCAAAATAAATTTCTTCCTCTTCCTCTTCCTCCTCTTCCTCCTCTTCCTCCTCCTCCTCCTCCTCCTCCTCCTCCTCCTCTTCTTCTTCTTCTTCTTCTTCTTCTTCTTCTTCTTCTTCTTCTTCTTCTTCTTCTTCTTCTTCTTCTTCTTCTTCTCCCTCTCCCCATCTTCTCTTTCTCCTTCTCCTCCTCCTTCTCCTTCCTCTTCTAGTGAAAAGGAAAAAGCAAAAGGCACCATGCCAAGTTCTCAGTTTGCTTTGTATTTTCTGCCCTTCTCTTAAGGCCTCCTGTATTCACAGCCAACAGCTTACATCCAGAAATGAAGGTGAAGGTATTTATTTAGAAGGCAAATAGCAGGTTCAGGACTGTTGGACAACTTAACTGAAGAGGTGAAAGGAAGAAGTGAGAAAACAGAATAGTGGCTTATTTCAAATGATAGCAAGAAAGGTTTGTTTGAGGGGGAATTCTATGAATTTGGCCTGGAATTATCCCTACTGTAAACAATGGCCAGGTCAGATCCCACACTCCTTCATATTCCTTTTTCTGCAGCCTGAACATCTGGCAGCAATTTCTGACAGTCTGGTAAATTTGGCTGAATAATCAGTCTTTAAAGTTGTGCTATTGGGTTAGACTCAAGCATTTGACTGGTGAGCATAGCTCTTTGGATAGAAGCAAACTTGCCACATACAGGCACAGATACACAGACATCCTGACACACACACATGCATGCACATACACACACGTGCACACACACAGACAGTAGTTTAAATGTTTTATTCCATGATGGACACTCAATAGCACTGCAATACTTATGCTTTTGGGGAAGCTAATGCATGGAGCAGCCCTCCATTCTGTGTATGGGCCTCCATTTTTATTTTTCTGAAAGTTTTCTTATATAAATGCTTCCCACTGTTAAAGTTTGCTTAACTTCTTAAGCCTCTTATAATTTTAGCATATAAATATTGCACTAAGATTCTTTTTTTTCTTGCAATTACACTTCCAAGTGTTTTTTCTTAAGTTCTCCGGATGGCCACAGTGAAGTAGAGAACAAGAACATGAGACCTTGTAAACTGGGGCATCGTGGGGATAGGACGTGGGAAGGAACAAGAGAGAATCTTCGACAAATTGCTAGTTCAGTCTATAAGTGCATTTTATCAGTCTGCAGTGAGCTTTTAATATATTTACTTATCTTCACTTTCAGAAGTCAAGTAAATATATTAAAAGCTTCTAAGTTTCTAAGGGAGTTTGAAAAACTTTAAAAGACTGTTTCTTTAAACAATTTGATAATTAGAAGTCAGAAACCCATTGAAATTGAGGGTAACATTTGACAAGTGTGTTACAAGGCTTAAAGATGGTCATGAATGGGTCTCCTGACCTTGTGGAAGAATTCAGTTATAGCTATTTGCCATCCATCCATTCATCCCTCTATCCATCCACCCATCCATCCATCCATCCATCCATCCATCCATCCATCTACACATCTATTCTATATAAAGTACATGGAATATAAAAGTGAATAAGACAAGGTTTCTGTTTTTGTCATGCTGTATTTGAGAAGACAAGAGGCAGGAAAAAAAGTGTAGAGGAGGTAGAAGAGAAATAAGAGGAAAGAAAAAGGAGGGCATTAAAGTAAAAGTTTAAAATATGAAGTGATAAATTTTTGAGTATGTGTATATTAAGCACTATGGGTCTAATGATGAAAATTTCTTTACCAAAGCTAAGTAGAAGCAACAAGCTAAAGTAATTTAATTTCCATCTTGTTAATATGCAGTCTCACCAACGCCAAAGAGCTGTGTCTTATCTATCCAAGTACTATTTAAAATTAAATTTTTGCTGAAAAACAGTATAACCTGCATAAGAAGAGAAGGAAATTATACATTATTAAACTGACCATGAGTCTTAGATGTCTGGCTTTCATGAGGAAGACCATCTTCTCAGAGGCAAACTGTGATTTAGGGTCAAGGAGTATTTGATACATATTTTTGTCATCTTTAATCTTTTTCTATGGCAAGGAACTGGCATGACTTCCTATAAGTAGCTTTAGAGGTCAGCTCGGGAGTTTCAGTGATTGCCTTCACAACAGTTTTATTTTTTTTAACATGGGCTCTCACTATGTTGCTGAGGTTGGTCTGAGCTTAAATAATCCTCCTGCCTCAGCCTCTGAAGTAGCTGGGAATATAGGCATGGACTACCATGTCCAGCATCAAAATAATTTTAAAACAAAGAATTTCAGACTGGATGGGAAAACAGAATCAGAATTTTAACTTTCTTTTCTCAGTCTCTCTGTCTCTGTTTCTGTCATTGTCTCTGTTTCCCTTTCCCTCTTCCTCTACCTCTCCTTCTACCCCCTCTCTGTCTCTGGGATAAGGCCTCACTGTTTAGCCCAGGCTGGTCTCAAACTCACAATCTTCCTACCTTAGCCTCCTGAGTACTGGGATTATAGTCATGTGTCACCATTCCAGGGTCTGACTTATTACCTTTCTGAGTTATATCAAGTTACTTAATCACAGAAACACAAACTTTAGTATTAGGAGTAAATAAAGAAGTTATCCAGAACCACCCTTAGAGTGAGCAGTGACACTGAGACCAAAACGCTAATTTCTCAGCTTATTGTTTTAGATGTCTTTCTACTATGTATCTTTTCACAGATGAAGGAAAAAAGTATCAGAACAGAAATATTCTGATTTTTCTTAATAGTTAGCCTTCAGAGACCAAGTCAGAACAAGTCACTAACACTATCTCAAATGCAACAAGTGAATATCATTAGTATCCCCAACGTATACACCAGGGTTGAGATGTGGTGTGTCCAACTAAGGTGGTGTGTGTGTGTGTGTGTGTGTGTGTGTGTGTGTTGGAAGCTTGGTTCTCAGTATGGCAATGCTCCTACCACTGTGCCACCTACCATGATGTAATGTAGCTAGGGGGCCCTCACCAGAACCAGCACCAGGTTTTTTAACTTATGAGCTGAACAAACCTTTTTAAAACATAAAATACCAGCTTCAGGTATCCGAAAATCTGAATAATACTTTGCTATAGTTAAGTGGTTTATTCATTCAGTTGTTTATTTTATATTCATTTTATAACATCAGCCATATGTTAGGCAATATGTTAGTCATCAAAGTGAAATAATAGGAAACATTTTCTGGAACTATTAAATAATTTGGCCAACATCACTCCTAACCACAAGTGACATCAACATCCCTGTAACCTATCCTTCTGTTTTTGTCTCCTAAGCTTCTTAACTTTCTTAACTCCTCTAATTTATCTACTTCCACTGTCCCATCAGAATCTTGCTATCTCACTTGGCACAAGTTAATGCCTGAGTTCATAAACACTAAAATTTTAGTCTATAATCAATCTTACATCCTTTTACTTTTCTATTACTCTATGGCACCTACCTTTGATCCTTTTATTATGGCCTTTTGTTCCCTAACTCTTTTCTATTTGGGGCTTTTTAGTTTCATTTCCTCCTTCATGTTGTCCAGAATGCATTGCATGTCAATGCTTTTGATTTTCTTTGCTTCCTTGTCCAACTGTCACTCCTCCTGGCCATAGATTAATCCAACTACTTCTCTTTTTTGTCTTATAATTGAACCATGGACCATGCTGGAAAAAACATCCTACTGTGGCAACTGCTTCTAGGAGAAACTCAAAGACCAGAGTCTTTCCTGAGCCCTTAACATTACTGAATGGTCTTATCCTAATTGTTGCTCAGCTGCCTCTGTAACTATTCTAAAACTTCCTTGCCTCCCTCAAGACATCAACTCACACCTGCCACCTACACCAATGACTTTGTTTTCTATTTTAACAGAAAATAGAATCATCAGGCTAGAAATACATGACATCCCTACCTTCTTCTTCAACATAGCATTATGTGTACTTGACTTTTGCAGTTAATGAGAATACAAAATCTCATAACATCTTCGGAAGGGAAGTTGGTAGTACCCAGCAAAAGTGCATATACCTTGACTCAGCAAACCCATTTCTAGGACTTTTTCCTCAAAGATGAAATGGCAAAAATACAAAGTGCACCAGCTGTTAATGTTAGTACTGTTTGTAAAAAGAAAGGATTGGAGACAACCTAAAGGTCGTTCAGTACTATAAACTATGGCACATCCTACCGTGATGCTTTAATAAAGAAATGAGGAAAATCTTCAGAGATTATACTAGAGTGATCTTCAGTGTGGATTAAGTGAGAAAAGCAAGGTACAGAAGAAAGTTATATTATGTTGGGGTAAAAAGTGGTGAACATATAAATCTATACATTTTTTTCTGATGTTTAAAAAAATGTATGGCTCTTTGACTCTTATACATCAAATGTTGCAAGATTCTGTCTTTCACTTTGTAACTCTCCTACTATTTATTGCTAAAATATGCCTGGAATTGACATTGCCCTGGAATACTCTGCCACTACCTCCTTACTGTAGGGTTACATTTGTCTCCTGTGGCGGTTGTTATCCCCTTTTATGCCAGCTTCCAGCTCACCCCTCTTCCTTCTTTGTTTCTCTGTGTTCCTCAGAGGTATGTCTTTCAAAGGAGCCTAACACCTTTACTGGAAGAAAAAAAGCATCTTTGATAAGTGGTGCTGGGAAAGCTGGCTTTCCGCATGCAAAAAAGCGAACCTAAACCCGTATCTCTCCCCATCACTACACTAAAATTGAAATGGAAAATTGAAGTGGATCAAATATCTAAATATAAAAATGGAAGCATTAAATTTACTGGAAGATAGAAAGGGTAAAACTCTTGAAGCTATAGGTGTAGGTAAAACTTTAGGAATATAACCATGCAGGAATATACAAAGAATCATACAAGAAATACAAAGAATCAACAACAGGGATCACGTCAAATTAAACAGCTTTTGCACAGCAAAAGAAACCACTAACAGAGTGACGAGTCAACCCACAAAATGGGAAAAAATATTTTTTTATCAGCTATTCCTCAGACAAAGAACTAACATCTGGAATATACAGAGAACTAAAAATAAATCTGACTCCCCAAATTTAAAGATTCAATCCAAAAATAAGCATCTGAAATGAGTAGACACTTCTCTGATGGAGAAGTACAAACAGAAAGGAAATATATGAAACAACGCTCAATACATCACTTGTCATTTGAGAAATAAAAATTAAAATAACACTGAGATTCAATCTTGCTCCAGAAAGAATGGCCATCATCAAAAAATCACCCCATAAAAATGCTGGCATGGCTATAGGAAAAAAGGAACTCTTCTCCACTGTTGGGAGTGTAAGTTGGTACAATTAATAAGGAAATCAGTATGGCTATTCCTCAAAAAACTAAAACTGGAGATTCCATTTGATCCAGTTGTTCCCCTTCTATGTATCTTCCTGAAGGAGTTAAAAGCATCATACAGTGATATAGTGTATATCCACCTTTATAACAGTACAATTTATCACAGCTAAATCTTGGAAACAGTCCATATGCCCATCAACAGATAAATAAATAAAGAAAATGTGATATTTATATACAGTGAAATACTACTCTGCCATAAAGATCATTGTTAGTTAAATGGATCCACTTTGACCCCATAATTTTAAGTGAAATAAATCAGCTGCACAAGTTTAAATATTACATTGTTTCTCTTGTGTGAGAAACCCAAAGGGTAAATAAGGAGCAAAATGGAGGTTAAGATCTTGGAAAGTAAGAAGAACATGTTCAAATGGGAATGGAAACAAGGGAAGGAAAAGAAAGGGGGTTAAAAAAGAGCACAGAAGGAAAAAAAAATGGAAGGCAGTTTGGTAAATGGGGAGGGAAGGAAGGGTTGATGGGAGGGGAGAGAATGGGGAAAAAGAAGTAGTAAGATACTTTATGTACAGTTAAAAATTCCCTATGAAGAATATGATCATTATGTGTGGCCAATATGTACCTATAAAAATAAATGAATTAAAAATTTAAAAAAATCCTATCACAAACATGCAGGATGAAAAGGAGATTTGATAACTAATACAATGTGTGACCATGGATTGAATCTTGGACCAGAAAAAAGGCAATAGAGGGGTAAATAGAAAAAGTCGAATAAAGTATATATATTAGTTAAAATATCACTGTTGATTTCTTGTGTTTTAAACAATTATACTGCTTTATAAGATACTGTTTATAAGATTCCATTTGTGGAATCAAGTTAAAGGACATGTGGGAAATATGTATAATATTTTTGAACTCTTTTTAAGCCTAAAATTATTTCAAAATAAAAGAATTAAAAACCAGAAACAAATCTATCTTTGACCTACTGCTTTCAGAGTATGAAAGAGTAGAGGGCCAAAGTAATGAAATAAATGATGTTTTTTAAAGCAACCTATTGGCATTCAGTACTACTAAAATTACTACTTAAAAGGTAATCTATATTTGTTTCCTTTACTTAAGCACAAAAGATTGTGGCTAAAGCAATTGACCTTTAGTTGGGCAAATCAGTTTCCTGGAGCAAAACAGACAAAGTAAACGGACAGGCTTCCATAAATAGAAGTATTTGAAGTATTTAGGAGAAATTCACCAAAAGCCAAAGCTCCTTGTAACATGGGAAAATTCCTTTGGTTCAGCCCAGTACGGAGTCCATAGTTAATATTCAGAAACTAGTTAGTGACTATTTGTTGAATTTAAACAGTTTTTGTAAAGTTGACTGAAAAGAACTGTTCATGAGCCCCTGGAGAAACAGCATTTTAAAATAAATTTCTAGGAAGCTCAGCAAAATTGGAAAGGAATGCAAAAAAGCAAGGCAAACTTCTGGTTTGGCTTGATAAGAGCCTTGGCCTAACTTCAATATGTTTGATAAGTATAACTGAAACCAATGTTGCTTTGGCCTCTGAAATGAAGTCCATGGAATAAGCATTCCACATAAAATAGGTGGTCAGCTTTTCAGTATCAAAGGTGTTTCCAACTGGTAGTGGGAAACTGTCAGACATCTCAATGGTTACAAAGAAATTCTGCTCAATTCTCTCTTAAATAGGTTAGTCCTTGTTAAACGTGCAAATCCTCCTGAATTCCATAAAGAAATTAATCACCATTAAAAAATAGACCTTAATGTATGAAATGGAAGACAGGTAAGGCAGATATGGTCCAAGAGCTGCCTTTAGAAAACCTCAAGAAATCCTTAAGACCCAGAGCTATCAAAAGTGAACAATTTAGAAGAACACTTCTAAGCTGTTCTTCTTAGAAGAACAATGCCCTTCCTGGGTCTGTGGCAGTCTAATCGGCCCTTCCTCTGAGAATAGGGTACAGCAAACAAATCAAAATTTCAGAGGAAGAATAAAATGTTAGGGCAAGAATTTCTTTTCCTGATGGAATTTTACACTGACTCCCTTATTTAGGATTAATTTAAAACAGCCATCCTTTCCTCCCCAAGAAATGAAGCTTTTAAGGGTGAGATTAAGACAGTGCAAATGAGTAGAAGTTCTGGAAGTAAGGAGTTGTGAATGAATGAGACAGGCAGACAGTCAATCTGGGTAATTAAGACCAAGTGTTTGGCTCTGGTTTTGCTTAGATGTGTTGATGTAGTTACACGTTAATTTGAAACCATTAGCTACTGCTATCTCCTACATAGGTTCTTAAATAAAGCACTTAATTTTGAACTATGATTACACTATGAAACAAGGAGAGATGATGGGACTATTTTGTGGATAATTTAAGAAATAAGATGACATATTTCAAATATAGTGCTAGTTCTAGAAGTTGGTTTTCTAAATTTGATGTTCAGGTAATTTCTTATAATACCTATGACATTCCCAAACTGGGCAAATTAGGAGGCATTAATTATCCAGATTTTTTTGTTGTTGGTCTGTTGATTTTTAGTTGTTGAAGTGTTGGGGATGATGGTCAAGAATGCTGTAAGACTGAACTATATCTCCAGCTTCAAGTACCCAGTGTTATTGACCACATCATGTAGGTTAAATTAACCAGGTAATTTTATTATTTTCACTTTACTTTATATTATTAGCTTTCTATCAGATACAGAGTAAAATTTAACAAAATTTTGAATGGTCACTATATTTTACGTATAAGGAATTATACCTAATGAAGTTAATAAAGTTAATAAAGTGTGGTCTCTGTTACCACATAGGGGCATGTATAGGGAAAAGACATAATGTAATGTGAAAGCTTGGTCTGGAATTGTTAGAATCTGGATAATGCATGTATAATACATCACTCTCTGTACTTGTAGTATTTGAAGTATTTAGAAGAAATTCACCAAAAGCCAAAGCTCCTTGTAACATGGGAAAATTCCTTTGGTTCATCCCAGTACTGAGTCCATAGTTAATATTCAGAAACTAGTTAATGACTATTTACATTTTTCATAAGGCTATTCCAGTTCCCTAGCACTCCAGAATAACATCAAAAACAATGTTTAAGGGCTGATTGGGGTAAATAGCTACTGACGATGAAAGAGAAAAGAAATTTTCTAGTCTTGAAGCAGACATCAAGCTAAAAATTTGATTTCTCTGACTGACTCATATCTGACTTTTGTTTTCTAGTGATAAAGCCCTAGATGTAGAAGAATGCTTAATTAAGGTACTATAGGGAAATCAGTCATTCCAGGAAAATATATCAAGAAAGGGAATTTGTAACACTTTTAAATACAGTGCTTTCTTGTGAAATATTTTCTGAATCATTGAAAGTAATGTATCTGATCTAATTATTTAGTGCCTAGCAGTTCAATATTTGCAGTGGACAAACAAATATATTAGATAAATTTTGTTATTTACTTACACACATCTGCACAAATGTATGACTAGAGAAGTTTCATACATAAGTGTGAAGATTCATAATTATGAATCTGAAAAAGTCACTTTCTCAATCTTTCTGCTATAATTTGAATGTGTCATTTATTCAATCTTTTAGTGCTGACATGACGAAAGATACTGAGCTCATAGTTGAGTGAAGAAAAAACATAAAAGATACGTGCTGCATCTGTCCAAATGAAGAAGAAAATTTTAGAGGCAGACAAACACTGAACCCACAATAACTGCCAAAGCAAGGAACACAGATAATGGTATCTTCCCTTAGCTGCTTTATATAAAACCAGGGGCAACATTGACCTGATGAAAGAGTTACTGGCTTAAACTTGTCATCAGAGTCAAGGTTATTAAATATCAATAGCCACTTAAGAGGTTATCCTGAGCTAAATTTCTCTTAGTCTGGAACATTCAGCAAAACAAAGCTGCTGGGGGATAGATTATGCTTCATCATAATTCCTCTCAAAGATTCCAGGAAGTTTAGAGAAACTTATTTTGGAAATTTGAAAATAATAATAGCTCAAGGATATTTTCTCTTGCTGCTCTTATGAGCTATAAATGTCAACTTAAATGTTTATGAAATATAGATTTGCAAATTTAGGAACAAAATTTATCTCTAATCAGGAGCTGTATTAATTACCTTAGACAATTTTAAATTTATAAAGAAATCAATCAAATATGTTCCTGTACCCTGTACTAATTTAGGCAGGCTGTTATTTATGAGTGTTGGCTGCAGAGACATTAAAAGCTTTGTTTTATCTTACCTACTACAGAAGGATTTCCATCACAGGTTTATGGACAAAGATTTATCTTTTAAGTGAAACCTGAGCCTATGACTCTATGTTCCTTTCTCTTACCTTTACCGCTTTTGCTTCTTATATTTTTTTCAGTGCTGAGTGAAAATATTCAACACCAAAGTCAAAGAAGGAAAGGTTTATTTAGCTCACAATTTGTAAAGGTTTCAGTCTGTAATTGGCTGGCTCTATGGCAGGGTGGTGTGGCAGATAGTCACGGCAGAGGAGAAACAGTTTATGTCACTCAGAAGGTAGTAAAGCAAGCAAAGGGATGACCACAGCTGTTTTTATCTCTTATATCTTATTCAGGCTACTTAGAGTGAGCAGCACTCATACTGTTAATCATAGTGCTGTTAATAGCATTGCAATATGAATCAACCCCAGTGTCATACACTCCAGATCTAGCCACTTCTAAAAAATCCTCACCTATGACTACATGAGGCTTTGGGGGGACATCTAGACGCAAGCCATAACATTGTACCTCTGGCTCCCAAAGACTCATGCATATTCCCTTTATGTGAAAGGTATTTAGTTCGTCTCTAAGAGTTGCCAAAGTCTTAACAGTTTCAGCATTGCTGAGAAGTCTAAGTCTAGAGTTGTTTCTGAGATTTAAGGCAAACTTAGCTGTATGGCCCTGTACAAATGAAAAGAAAGTGAAACACTTCTGACATTTGTATTCTAAAAGTTATAAGCATGGGGACAGCAAGGAATGGGAACAATGCAAGACAAAGATCTAACAGGGTAAGCATTTAAATCTCATAGTTCCACTTCCAGTATCTCTGTCAATCTGTGGCAAGTGGTGAACTCCACAGGGCTTCAGTGGCTCTGCCTCCATGGTACTTCTGGTGGTTGTAGATCCTATGATTTCTCTCTGGGGCCAGCTCTGCTCCCTCGTTGCAGTTTTTCTCAGACAATTCATATTCCTGTCTTTTTCAAACTCCTGGGATCTCTCTTTTGCCTCTGATTTCACACTCATAACTTAACACACTGCCCTTGAAGGGCTTTCTTCTGAAATCTGGGTAGAATGCTTCTTGACCCCACAACCCTTGGATTTTGCATACGCCTATACTAGCACCACGTGGATGATGCCAAGGTCTGCTGCCAGCTGGAGCAGTAGCCAGGCTTCCTTCTCTTTTGGTGGTAGGGACTGAGTGCCTATGAACCAAATCCTGAAGTTCTTGTGATGTCCTCAGACCATTTTCTTGTGTTGTCTTTCTGAATTAGTTGACTTTTTCTTGCTAGTCTTTTCAGTGACCAATTTTTCTTTTGTTCCATCTTTGCAGGCTACAGTTTACTGGAGCTTCCTTTCTGGCCAAACTCAAAGAGTTTTGAATCATTCTGCTGGGATCTCTGCTCTTGATTCTCAACATAAATCTGGCTAAAAGCTCCCAACACTAGCTATGTTACTGCCTCAACATTAAGCTACCTTGAAATGTCTTTTACAAGATGAGTTATTCTGTCACCCTCAATCTCAGCCCTAGGCAAAATCTCAACATGAGTGAATGTAGATAAACTTTCTGCAAATGTGTAAACCACACATTATCTGGAGTTTGACAGCCAATGTAGTTCTTCCCAGCAGAAATATCCCAAGCCTATTCTTTACTGGCAGAATATTTATCAGCCTTTTGGTTCTCTGAGCTCTGATCAGAATCTCTGTCAAGTATAGCCTAAGACGTTCCAACTCTACTTTTCAGTTGGCATCTCCAAATCTTTCCTAACTCTTCCTTTTCCCATAAGTCAGTGTCAAAGGCATTGTCAGTCATAGCAAAGATCTGCTTCTGGTACCAAATTCTGTCCTAGTTAATTTTCTTGTTGCTGAGATAAAATACCTGACATCCAAAGTTAAAGGAGGAAAAGTTTATTTAGCTTACAATCTGTAGAGGTTTTACTCTATAATTGGCTGGATCCAAAGCAGGGAGGTGTGGCAGACAGGTATTGCAATGGAGAGTCATGGTGGCTAGAAGGTAGCAAAGCAGGTAAAAAGTTCACTGCAGCTCTTTCTTTTTTCTTTGTCTTTTGATCACAACTCTTTCTAGCCCTTATCTCTTATCCAGGCCACTTAGGGTGGGTAGCACTCACACTCTTTTTTGTTGTACCGGGAATCAAACTTAGGACCTTATGCTTGCTTATGCTGCTGAGCTATCTCCCCAGCCCAGCACTCACACTCTTAATCCTAGTGCCCTTGATCTTAGCATTGCACTATGAATAAATCCCAGTGTTGCACACTCTAGACCCAGCCACTTCTGAGAAATTCCATCTATGACTTTATGGGGCTTTGTGGGGGGGGCGCATTTAGACAAAAGTCATAGCTTCCTAACTTTATTCTGTTGCTCTAGTTTTCTATTGCTACTGTAGCAAATTACCACCAATCTAGAACTTATGCAATACAAATTTATTGTCTGACAATTTTATAGTTCAAAAGTCTGATGATGAATTTCAATCAGCTAAAATCAAGATGTGTTGATTTGGCTGTTTTTCTCTGAAAAGGAATCCTTTTTTTCTTTGGTTCCAGGAATCAAATTCATGAACTCATGCTTTCCAGGCAGGCCCTTATGCCGCTGAGCCAAATCCCCATCCCTGAGAAGGAATCGCTACCAGGCAGTCTGTTTTCTTGCTCTTTCCAGGTTCTTGGACATCGGTCCCCTCCCTCATCTTCAAAGCCAGCCACACTGAATCTCTTAATGCTTTGCTTCCATCATCATGTCTTTCTGTGACCCTTTCCTAACTCCCTTTTCAACATTAAGGACCCTTTTGATTACAGTGGACCAATTTTAAATAACTCAGGGTAATCTGCCTTTTTTAAGGCCAATGATCAGCAACCTGAATTCCATTTGCAATCACTTTTCCCTTTCCATGTAATATAACACACTGGCATTTTGATGGTTAATATAGGGATATCTTCAGGCGGTTGGTCTTCTGATTATCATATTTATCATCAGAATGGCTAATAAGTACCATTCTCCTGTGTTCACTGATTTTTTTTTTCACAACCATTGGCTCATTGTCCCCAAATATGTTCTAAAGGGCAGTGTTTAGTGGATCATAGGATTATTTACCATCTAACTCCCTGTAGTTGGAGGGGTCTACAGAAAACAAAACATGAAAACGCCCACCTGAATATTTCTGACACCTCTCAAAATCCCTCTCTCCACTAGGGGTGATCTATTCATGACCATCCTGCCTGTGTCTGCATTGTATCCGGATAATCTAAAGTTATGATACATAAACCTACCATAAAGCAAAATTGAAATTTTTCAGAAAGAACCAGAATTTCATGAATTTTTAGAAAGTTTTGGAGAAATCTTTAAATTATGTAGGCTATTGGCAAAGGGAGTTTAGCTAAGTCAACATATAAACAGGATGAACTGCAAAGATGTTACTGCCTTGGGCATCCCACAAGAAAGGTCTTGGAAAAATACTGGTGTCAAATGTGGTATCTTTATAGATACGTTATGAGGGGGAAATTGAAGTGAGGATGTGATGTGATGTCATGCAATCTGAAAAAATTAACATGTAACTCATTCATTATTTTAACAATTAATCCATCATCTAACTTAAACTATTCACAAAAGTTCTAACTTAAACTTTTAACATTTCAAAAAAATGCACATCAGATCTTGGCTCTCCTCTTAAAATCCTTTAGAATAAAAGATAAAAGTCTTCATTTAGGCCTGTGAAGTTCCTGTCTCCATTTGACCTATGTTCATCAACTACAAAGCCCTTTTCTATTCTCCTTCCCATCTTTAGAGTCTTTGCATTCACTTGGTCTACATCTGCAGTGTTCTTCCTGGAGACTGTCACATTACTGTCTCCCTCTTGTCATTCACGACTCAGGCCAAACGTTCAAGTGAACACTCTGTCGTTTACTTAGCTTTATCCAATATTTGACTGAGTTCCTGGCATAGCATATATCCTTCAGATTTTTCTTGTAATTAGTTAATTAGCACCAAGAGAGCAAAGGAAGAAATCTTAGTCTGGCTTACTGCTATAACCTCCACAAACAGAACACTGCAAGAGAGAGGTGCTTAGCAATCAGGGATGATAGGAAAGAATGGACAATTGAGTTCATGCTTGATTTTATTTCAATATATTTGAGATGGTATAGCTTTCAGTTTAAAACTGATTCAACAATTCATTAAATAACTCTATTGTTTGAATATTTCTGATCAGTATTCATATAGCTAATCAATTTGACAAACCATTAAGTTTTTAAGTTTGCACATCAACAAACATCTGGATTGAAAAAAGGATCTGACTAGGTATTTTGGTGTGTATAAACACTATCTAAGTCTCAGTGTGTTTTCCTGTGTTACCTGCTAAATGAACAAAAAAGTGGGAAAATAATGATGAATTTCTTTAATCTTAGTTGTTTAAACTGATTTTGTTAAGCAATATACATGAAAATTAAGGTGATATAACATATGTGTGTATATACATATGCTACTTTGCATGTCTCACTTGGTAATATTATTTTGTGAAAAATGTGATTAAATTTTAAGTCTGAGTTGTACTTACTAATATTGTAGGGCTCTTTTGTGTATGTGTTAAATAGATAGAAGTCCCAGAAATGTAAGAGAAATATCTAAAAGTATTTAATGCATAAAACCTAGTGATAAAACATTCAAAAAAGTTGAAAAGAAAAAAATCAAATATAGATTTTTTTGGCCCATGCTGGAATAAAAAATAAATTTAGTATAATAGGATATGGAATGTGAAATGTATTTACCGTGCCTACCGAGCAAACTGATGAGTGTGAATTTTTTTAATAAACAGAATAAATGTCAGGACAGATAAATCTATCACAAAAGCAAACAGAATCTCTTTATAAATAGCAAATCACACCAAGTCATCGCTATCTTGCTTTTTTGTCAACTTGCATAAACTTCCTATCTTTTATCAATCTGCAGACCTAAATCACACACATTCCTCATCCTAAGGTCAAATCAAATTTTTTGGCCCTGCAGTAGTCCAGGACAAAATCATTAAACATTCCGCAGGGTTGATCAGCTGGCACTTAAAAAAGCTCATAGTTTCAGAAGTGAAATATTCTCATTGCCAGTTCCTTCAGCACATTTGTTGCTGTTAAAGATAATTTGACATACTTGATTTTTGAACAGTAATTAAAATTAACTTACTACCTACTGACTGTATATCTTGAACTATAAAATGGTGGAAAAATTTTCATAGGCAACAATTTTCATTTAGGATTTAGAAAAGATGAAAGAGAGTTGAGTGACATAAAGAATCAGGATAAGAGGCAGTATAGGAAAGGGGCATAGGGGTGTCTCCCAGATGGGTTCAAACCACTTTGCAATGACACAAACCTTGGACTAGCTTCATAACCCTTGTGAGCCACAGTGGCCACAGTTATACACACATTGTGAATGATGTGTCAACTTTTCAGCCTCTTGTGTGTTCCATAAGGTGAAACACCTGGCAGTGCTGGGTACCTTTAAATGGTCTGGATTAACTGAGGGGTGTCAGTTTTCTTATGGAAGACTAAAAAAAAAAAAAAAAAAAAAAAAAGGTAAGGTTGAAATAGGCTTAGACTTTGTAGCAAGGCCTTTTAATCATCCAAAGAGGTACTCCTGACATTCTATGGGTTGTGCTCCGACTGGAAGCTGCTTTCTGCTGCTCTTCATGACTGGGAGCCCTACCCAGTGGTCACTGCTTCAGAAACCCATTGTGAACACCCAGCCATTGCTTTTTCCCTCCTGACCAGGGAATCACAGCAAGTGTGCTACCTCCCAGCTACAAAATAATGAGACCTTGGTAGAAGAAAAATATTCATTTTCAATAATCTCTATTAGGAGAGGAATTTGATATGGACAACCTAATATCAAAGATGTATTTCAGATTTCTATTCATACTATTAATTTCTAGAAGCAGTGATAGTGGTGTGGAACAAAACTAAGGTTGTCAAAACTATTCTGTTGGATTTTCCCCATTTTCTAATCTACCTTCTGTTTTAAGCTACTCTGGTTTCTCAGATCTGTGACTGTTCTCAGATTCAGACTCACCACTTTCCTAAATTCTCTCTTTTCTACTTGGAGCCCATCAAAACTCCCATTTGATAAGTTGTACACTGGGAGGATGACATTTAATTAAATTACACACTAATGAATAAACAGTATGATGTGCTAATTGCTGAGGGATTATTGTTTCTTAAAAGAAAAACCCCGATATTTTTGGCCAGTGCATCCCTTCAGATTAGACTGAAGTATCACCACCACTGTGTGAATCACAGTCAGCTTTAGTTAAGTGTCAGATGCCACAGAGATATGTGGACCATAAGAAATTACTCATTTGGAGATCCAAGATGGCCAACTGAGTGGTGGCACGATAATAGAGCCTCTGAAAAAAAACCAACTCAGATGCTGGAATCTGACAACATGGAGAAAGCCAGACAAAAGGAGAGGAATTCTCACGACCCAGGAAGAAACTGAGGAAAAAGAAAAAGAAAAAAGAAAGAAAGAAGAAGAAGAAGAATTGTGGATGGAGGGTTGGAGCTGGGCAAGCCCTGGTTGCTGTACCGGCATATCTTTGAGTCAGGCAACTCATGATCGAGCTGAGATCGTGGCCCTGCTGAAAGCGGAGGTTGGTGAGCTCAAGACCATTTGGCTGGAGGAGGCGCTGCAGCAGGGAGTGGAAACAGCCAGTCGAGCTGCATGAACTATGGTGAGTTACAGGAACTGGATTCCCCAGAGAGGGAAGACCGGCTAGACGACATTTTGGAGTTGGGCAGGGCCAGCTTGAATCAAAGCCTGAAGCGGAGTTGATCGGTGACTCCTGGTCCAAAGCAGATTGGTGGGATCTGCTTGGGCTGGGCCAGGCCCCTGGTAGAAACCCAATAGCCAGGGATGAGGCTGTTCTGAGCCAGTGGCATCCCCAAGGAACACACAAACTTGCTGAAGCATCCACTGGTTGACTGACATAGGGGGAGGGGCTGGCTCTCTTCATGCACCTGGCAGATCCGCAGCCGACTGGGGCTCGGCACTTCCCTACCAAGTGCACTGCAGAAAAAACTGTAAGCAGTACAAAAGGCCCAGAGACCTCCACCACCACCTGTCTGAAGGGGGCCAGAAACATGACAAGACAGAGAAACAGCAAAAGGCCTCCAGCCATGGAACCAGAGAAAGTGAGTCCAGCAGAGATAAATGCAGAGGAGGCTGAGGGCAGCAAACCTGTAATGTCAGAGACAGCCTCACTAGAAATAAAGAAATACTTCCGTGACCTCATCTACGAATTTAAATCTGAAATTCTAACTCAAGTGAAGCAAGATATAAGAAGATTAATAAAAGAAGTCATGGGTAATCCTCAAGTAGACACAAATGAAAGAATAGAGGAACCCAGAGAAAGGAGAGAAGCCTTTGATGAAGAATATAAACAAAACCTAGAATACATGAAACAGATCCAAAGAGAATATCAGGAAATTAAAGACTCCATTGAAAGCTGGCAAAACCTTTTAACAGAAACTAAAGACAAACTTTCAAAACTTGAAGATTTGCAACATATGATCGCAAAAGGAAGGATCTCTTAAAAATAACAAGGAACCAGGAAGCAACGATACAAAGACTAGAAGATGACAAGAGGATTTATAACCTAAGAATAAAATATGTGAATGAAGATGCAGTGACAAATACAAATGAAATAAAAAGTCTATTCACAGAAATAATTATGGAGAACTTCCCAAACATAGGTAATGGAAGTGAAGTTCAGATAAATGAGGCATACAGAACTTTAGCCAGCTACAACCAAAACAGATCTACACCCAGACATATAATAATCAGGATCCCAGAAATCCATCACAAGAACAGAATATTAAAAGTGGTCAGTGAAAAGAAAGAGACTACCTATAAAGGAAAACTCATCAAAATCACAGTGGACTTCTCAATGCAAACCATCAAATCAAGAAGAGCTTGGAGTGAAATATTCCAAGCCCTGAAAGAAAATAACCTCCAACCCAGGTTGATATACCCTACAAAACTGTCTCTCAATATTAATGGAGAGACAAGATATTTCCATGATAAAGAGGAACAGGAGGAGTTTGTGACCACCAATCCAACCCTGCAAAGAATACTGAAGGACATGAGAGAGAGAGAGAGAGAGAGAGAGAGAGAGAAGAAAATCACCAGGATTCCAGGAACAATGGCAGAAAGGTCTCAAAGAAGGGGGCAGACTGTGGAATGAAGGAGAAAAGTAAACAAACAACAATGACAGAAAAATAGCATAGCAGAGATAAGACAGAGAAGATTGATTATATCACTGTTTTATCTTGACTGATTTTATTTGAATATGGTATGCTTGAAAGTTATCAAGTCTGAGTAGAGGCAACTACTCTGAAGATAACAAGATTCAATAGGATACCCATTCTGGTTTGAGTATTAACTGCTTTTGAAGTCCTATAATGTCTCCAATGTTTAGATTTTATTAATAGTGTCATGCAATGCTGTTTAATTATACTATGTTTGATGATATAGACAATTTTATTGAAAACAAGAGACATCATAGTAACTACCATGTATCACCTAGTATTGTGGTTTTATATGTCCTTTTCATTTAGTGTTTCTCTAGGAATTTGTATTGTTGACTTGTTTTGATTTGTTTCTCCCTCTAATACAGAAAGGCTAGGTATACATGTAGATATTTATACATGTGTAGAACTTCTAAGTAGTTTACAAGAATGGATTATAGTTATTGTAAAGAAAAAAAAGAGAGGAAAAGGAAGTATTCTAAAGGATATAACTGCATGTATGTTTGAGTGTGTGGGATTGATAACCATGTTGCTAAGTTTTTGTTGGATGGATGAACAAAACTGATTGCAATCTCACTGTTTAGATGTCCACTTTGTAACTTGAACAACTACTTCTGGGAGGAAAATATGTAATTATCAACTAGTGATTTCTTACTGGTTGCTATTTTTTTTGTTTTGTTTTTGAGATTTTGTATTATTTCTACCCTCTTTCTGTTTCAATTTTTTTCTTTAAATAAAAAAATAAAAAAAGAGAAATTACTCATTTAATCAGTCATTTTTTTGCAAAATTCTTTCTGCATTGTAGGGATGGTATGTAAGTGTGGAAATGGATCATAGGACCCTAGAATGTCTGAATGTTTAGTGCTAGCTTTCTTGATACACAGTGAAAAGAGCTGGTTCTTATATGATTTAACCTGTATAGCTGCCATTGCAGATACTGTATCAAATGAATCTTGTCCATTAATAATTACATTAGCATATTTGTGTTACTAATATCTTTTTTCTTAATTCTTACTATGTAATCATATATAATTTTTTTCTTTAATTTTATTTAAAGAGAGGGGAAAAAAGCAAAACAGAAAAAAGGGTAGAGACAATACAGAATTAAAAAAAATAAACAGCAAGAAATCACTAGTTGATACATTACACATTGTCTTCTTGGATGTAGTTGTTCAAGTTACAAAATTAAAACATACAAAGTAGACATTCAAACAGTGAGGCTACAAATGGTTCTGTTCAATGATCCAACAAAAACTTAGCAACATGGTTATGAATCCTACACACTTAAATATACATGCAGTTATATTCTTTAGAGCACTTTCTTTTTCTCCTTTTGCTTTTTAAGTCCATTATCTGTTTAGTTATATCATGTTTCAGGTTGCTCAGTACCTTACTGATCTGTTTTTTTGTTTTTATTTACTTTTTAATTTTTTCTTATTTATTATTATATTATGTTTTATTTCTTTATTTTATTTTGAAGGTAGTAAAATGCAGCAGAACAAGACAGGACAAAACAAATTGAGGCAGTGCAGTGAAATTGGTACAGAACCTCACAGCAGGTTACCAGGATAACAGAAAAGGTAAAATAGTATATCTGATTTTCTTCACAATAGTTGTTCCTTCAATCAGGTAGAGCAATATTGAAGGAAATACCAAAATTATAAAAACAGAATATTGAATAGAGCAAAAGTAGTGGAAACAGTGAAATGTGATGGAAGGAATGTAGAGTTTGAGGTAGCAGTGACTCTCAATTCTTGCTGTCTGATATTAGTATTACTTCTCTGATGGTCAAGTGTTGTCATCTGGAACATGGGGTTGTGGTAAGGATTATATAAGATGATGTCCTTTGTAAAAGAATAGATGTTCAAAGTTCATACACACCCACTTTTTCATCCATTAGGTCACTGCTGCTGATTCTTGTGGTGACTGGTGGGAACAGGTGAGGAAAGTGGTTTTCTGGTCAATGTGACAGGACTGGGCGAGGACCTGAGCTCCATAGTTCTGAAGAGCACTGGGTTGTGGGCTGACATACTCTCCTATGCAAAGCAGTATCCTTCCTCTCTGCCCTCCCACACGTCTCCCTTCCATTAAAGCAAGGTCACTGTCGGTCTCAGAGGTCGCTCCATGAGACTTGAAGCTCCTTTCAGTGCCTCATCCTTTTATCTTTGTAGTTTTGGTGCCCAGTTGGGAGAATGAGTGGAATCACTTAGGTATTTGTATTTAGATAAATGGCACACTCATGGTCACTTTGGTACGAGGAATGTTCTGAATGATAGAATCTGAATCTGACTCTGACAGATGATTTGAGAAGGTACTCTCCATTTCTCTTCCACTGTGCCATTACCATTACTAAGCCTAGAAATAAAGATTAAAAAATAATGAGGTTTGTTTGTGTGCTTGGAGTTTGGCATTTATCACTGTGTTTTATTATTTGTGTCTTTTTTTCTTTTCAATTAGGGAGATTTTTTTTTTTCCTCACTGAGTGAATCTGGGTGAAAATGTACCTTTTGTTTAAATCCCTATCTTATTCCATGGTGTCCTGGGATCCTATTTATTTGGTCTCAGTCCATATGTCAGGTTCGCTGTGCAGTGAAGATTTCTACACTCGGTGCCGGAGTGGCATCAGAGATGCACTCTGAAGGGTTCTTTGGATGTGGAGTGTGGTCCTGTGCTTGGTGGAAGCAGCTCTATCTCCCTTCTCCCCTGGAAGCGTGTGGCCACGCCTGTCAGATGTTGGGGAAGCCCTATAGGAAGCAGGCTCTACATGGTGCTGAGGAGCTTTCAAAAGTAATTTGGAGCGTTTCCTTCAGGTTACAGATCCTGCAGGAGATTTTCTGAGTCCCAGAGTTAGTGTTATACAAACTGCAATTTGTGAATCCCAGATTTCATAAGAGCAGTACCAGCAGCAGATGGCAAAAATACATTCCTAATTCATTTAAAATCCACTCCAAGAAATGAGTTCTCCCTGTACTCTTTATACTACTATCTTTCTATATGTGCCTTCTATGCCTTCTAAATGAAATAATTATGAAGACGAAAGACTGGCTTATGCTCCTATCCGCTGAGAGGTAGCAGCAGCTTATGCTCCATGGTCTTACTGGGGAATCACAGTAATAGTCTCTATTACTGAAGAACCAGTAGCTTAATTTTGTTTTTCAAGTTTGAGGCTTTAGTCAGGGCCAGGTTCTAGGTATCAATTTACCTCTATGTTTATGGAATGTTTTCTTACTTTAAGATGCAGCAATGTGTCAAGATCAATAGTAAGTATGATCAAAGTTAAGAAATTTACTTTATTCTGCCTTAGTTCTCCTTGACATCTAAGTATCAAAAGCAAAGTCTTAATAGCTGCTTTTGAAAATGTTTCCTGTATATGTGTGACTGTGATTATAGGTAGATTAGAACATTAACCAACTGGAAATCTTTATCAGGATGTTAAGCCTGGTCCCGAGCCCCTTTACAGCTCAGGAAAACAAGGCACACTGGGACATAAGACAGCCGATGTCAGTTGTGTGCCTTCCACAGACACATTTTGGGGGACCAGGGCATTGGCTGATTAGAATTTTGAGGGTATCTTCTCCAAGCCTGTTCACATAGATCTTCTTTTCTGGACAGAGAAAAAAAAATCCAGGGCCCTGATCTCAGTTTTGGTTTTGGTCTTCTTGAGGAGTGTAGTTTTGAATTCCTGGGTATGGGAGAGGATTAATTGTATTTGAAGTTGTAAGGGCATTTTTAGTCAGAATTAGAAAAATGCTATGAAGTTGGTTGTGGTGGCACATCCCTATAATTCCAGTATTCTGGGAAGCCAAGGCATGAAGATTTCAAGTTTGAACTCAGCAACTAAGTGAGGCTGTCTTTCAAATAAAAATTAAAAAAGGTTAGATTGTAGCTCAGTGTGAAGACCTGTAGTTCAATCTCCAGTACTGTAAGAAAAGAAAGAAAAAATGTATGGAAACCAGGAGGTTAAAATATGAGAAGAGAATCTAACAGTATATTCTACCTGAGATCATGGATTTTTAGATGTAACCCTATATACAGCTAGGAAATAAATTATAATTTCAAAACTATAGAAGAAAAATTGCTATTCAGAGATAAGCTTTGTGATGTATAAATTTAAAAAAAAGCAAAAGAAAGAAAAAATGGAAAAGGAAATGGAGAAGTAGAAATAGTAATAAAAATGTAGAAATTACAAAGAGTATTGATATAGCTATCAATGTGGTAGAAATGTTTAAGAATTATAACCTACTATGATATACATCTTTATGCCAATATTATTGAATATGGAGATAAAGTAATTCATTTCTAGAAAGTAATGAATTAAGGTGTCTCAAGGAGATAGTGAGAGTATAAATATTCCAGCAACCATTAAATAAATTGAATCAGTAATCAAAAAAGGTATTCTTGACTCAACACACAAAGCTTGAATGGTTTACATACCATTTATCAGAAGTTGTCAAGAAAAAAATTATTCCTTTAAAATAAATAATTTTAGAGAAAAGAAAAGTGAAATTTACCTAGCTTAATTGGCTGATAACTACAAGTAAACAGGAAAGTATAAGAAAGTTACAGACCAATCTCATTACTGAGTATCAACAAAAATTTAATTATAGACAGTAAGTTTGTTCCATAGTATGTATACCCAAGGAATATTTATTCAAGGAATGCAAGCACAGTTTAATATTTAAAACTCTATTAATAAAATAAATGACAGCTGGGGTTATAGCTCATTAGCACAGCAACTGCCTCAGGAAGTGCGAGGTCATGAGTTTGATTCCTGGTACCAACAAAACAAAACAAAACAAAAACAAAAAACTATTTTAAACAGGTTATAGGTGGTTATGTTATAAATTATATGACTGTAATAATGGATGCATAAAAAGTATGTAATAAAATTCAATACTTATTTAGGATTAAGAATTCTTACCAAACTACAGACGGATTGAAACTTACTTAAACTGATTAAAGTTTTACTTCAAAATGAAAATACAAAGCAATCTGCAACAATGTGATTCCAATTAAAATCCCAATAGAGATTCCCACGGTACATAACAATCTGATCTGAAGTCACACAGGACAGTAAATGGTTAAGAAAAGCTAACAAGATTTGAAATACAGAAAGTAATGGTCTGTATAATGAAGACATGAAACTAGTATGGGACAGATTAAAAAGGAACAATAAAACAGAATGAAGACTACAGAAAGAGCTCTATATATGTATAAAAATATACATATGGCAGAGGCAATATATAAAAAAGGCAAGCAGACCAGTGTGGAAAAACAATTTTCCACAAAGATGGAAAAGGGTATATACCTACTTCCCAACATGTGAAAATTCAAGAGGGATGAATGATTTAAATGAGCAAAGCAAAATTTGAAAACTCTGAAGAACTAACATAGGACAGTAAATTTATGACTTCAAAGTAGAGAAATATTTCTTAAGACAGAAAGCATAAAATATCAAGGATAATATTAACAAACTGGCAAAAATTGAAACTCAAAACTGCAAAACAAGGGACCTCTTATAAACACATATACACACAAGGAGAAGACATGTAATATATACAAACAAAATGATTTTCACTAGAATTTAAAAAAGCATAACTATATATCAACATAAAGAGGATAACCCAATAGAGAAAAAAAAGAACAAAAAAAGTGAATAGGCAAGTTATGGTATGGGAAATCTCCATGGCTCATAAACATGTGAAGATATGCTCAACCAAATTAGTAATCAAAATAAAAAAATGTCAGCAATGTCGAGATGTCATTTCACTCTGATTTTGACCCAAATTAGAAGCCTTAACAATACTAAGTACTAGGGAAGATGAAGAAGGGAAGTTCTCATAAATTGCTTCTGAGAAAACTGTAATGGTGACGTTAGTTTGGGGAAGAACTGGCAATTAAAAAAAAGGTAAAAAAGTACTGTCTTCAGCCTCAGAGTTCTGCTTATGAGGTATATAAAGAGAATTGTGCACATATGTGTAAAGGGGACAGATACAGAGCACTCACTGTGGTTTTTCTGGTAATGGCAAAAAATTAGACATGATTTATATGCCTATCAAGAGAAGCAAACACTAAAATGAATCGTGATGTATTTTCCAGTGGCATATACCTTAACAATGAACCTTCACCTAATGATTAAACGTAAAAGTGTGTTTAAAATACTGCAATGTAAGAGAAGGACAATTTAGGTTGCTGCAGCCCCTAGAAGCTTAGACAAGGGAATGGGATGGAGGTTAGATGCTCAGGGAGCTTTCACTACATATCAACTCTTTTATTCCTCAGGAAAAAAATAATCTCAGGCAATGTGGCAAAGTGTGAGCTTTCAATAAAGTCAGGAGGTGGTGGACTATTTTCTGTAAATCTAACTTAATTCATAATAAAAATGGAAACAAAGGAACAGCAGCAGATGAGTTGATTTTATACAACAAAAGTGAAATGTGGCAACAAGGGCATTTGGACTGCACCCAAAGGAGAGTATCCTTGTACTCAGATCAGAAGCATAAAAGGAACTACATGCAGGTAATCAGAGCTGTACAAAGCAGAATGTTCTCGAGGAGTGACTGGAAGCAGAGAGAGGTCCAGAGGATTAGAATACTAAATTACACAAGTAGATGTTGGCTGATACTGGCGTCCTGTTAAACAACCAATGCATAGTTGCTGTTTCTTCTCAGGACATTTCTTCCTATTTTTATCTGATGCTCTGAGAGAAAGAAACATCTTAGTACTTGGTAAACCAAATGAAGTGGACCCTTTTCCAGCCATATTTTCAATCATCTGGACTCAAGGAGAGTAGTTCTGACTAGATCCTATCTTCACATCAGATTGTAAAAGGAGGCAAAAACCTAAGTGCCTTCTGAGACCAGGTGGATAAATAATCAGGATCACAGAGTGGGCAGGTGCAAGACTTTGTGGAGTGGAGAGGGCAGCAGGAACTAGAGAGGCAATCTAAAGAGGAAAGTAGCCTCGACTTAAGCTGATTGTTGTCACATAGAAATAAGAGTGTCACCAGACTTTCCAATTCAAAGGAAGCTAGAGACCCGGAATGTTTTTTAAAGCCAGAATCTTTTTCAAAGATGTGAAATTTTCGGATTTTAAACATTTCAAGTGATTTAAACATTTCTTAAAACACTGTGCAGAACTACAGCAACAAAACACAAAAGACAAAAAACCCCAAGCAAACCTGTCCTTGAAGATTTCTGCTAGCAGACCACCAGTTTTGTTTTGGATTAACAGAGAAAGCATGGGCTGCTGGGGTCCCATTGATCATCACTACTGGCCCAGATGCTGAGGAACTTGAAGTGCAGAGAGGTAATTAACACATACAACTCAGCTTGTGTGGGAGAGCTGACATGATCAGAATAAAACAAATGTCAGCTTTGTGAAATCCAAACAGGATAACTGAATGAGTTCAAAGGAGCTATGGCTGTCATCTGACGATGAACTGTGACCTCAATTCACACTCTCCCTTTCCTGCCAATGCTCTCACACACCCTCCTGGGCCTTCCCTCTATGGGTAGCCTATGAAGGCACTGAGTTTCTTATCCCCATAGAGGAGCCTATTACATAGGGGGACACTGATGGTCACAGTCATGACACCGCACTGTTACATCTGAGAAACTGTCCTGCTGTGGAGGTGTGACAGTGCCTTGGAAATCTGATGACTGTTTTGTTGGGCAAAGGTGTGCATTGAAACTCTAACACTTGATAATATTACTGTTTTTTTTTTTTTTTCCTGCTAGGGAGAGAAGATTGTAGAATCAGAATAAGAAATTTAGAATTGTTACAGAACTGCTCTTATTCACAGTTATAAAAGGAACTGTACATTTCCCCAGCCTACTGAAATGATAACTCGGGGTTTTATTTTTGGAAAAAGTACTTTTCATCTTGTAAAAATTTAATAGCCTTGGAGTGACAGGGAAGTTCCAATTGGTTTTTACTGCCTCATTTCTGGCTGCAGGAGAAAGTGAATTTAAGGACTAGGGCCTCCCACTGCTCAGAAGGGTGGATAGGTAGAGGAAATACTCCCTCTGCATTGTCTTCGTGCCTTTATTAACATGTAGCCTGCTCTTTTGTTCTTTCTCTGAGCCTACAGAGGCAGAGCCAGACCTCTGGGCAGTATTGCTAATATTAACAAGTAACTTTTGCGTAGTAATTTTGTATCTCTCGATCCTTGAATGCCTTCATTCCACTCATCCTTGAGACTTGGTTTAGGGTTTTCCAAACGGACTGTCTGCGGATCTTTACAATGCAGATTCTGAAACTGCAGGTGTGAAAGGGTCTGAGATACTGCTAGTTAGTTCCCAGATGATGCTGGGGTCACTATTCAGGGACTGTACCGCAGAAGCAAAAGAGAAGAGGATAATAGAAGGGAATGCAGGAAGAAGACGTAGTTTCCTTTCTTCATCCTGCAGATATGCTTCTTCTCTCCTTGCCCAGGGCAAGAACCCATCATGTAGGCCTTGTTGGGGAGGCCGTATGTGTTCCTCTGTGAGAGAAAATGACAGTGCCAGCAGTCACTGTTCTCTGAACAGCAGCCCTGACTCTTCATCTTACCCGACAAGTGTTCTCTGGACTTTCATAGCTGCAGCAGCTGAAGGCTGGAGGAGGAAAGCATGAGATCAGAGGGTGTTGGTGGAAAGAAGCTCTATGGACTCCCGGAAGCTAGAAATTATCAGTTGCGTGTTTCTTCTGAGGTTGTGGCAGGTTAGGTAAAAGAGAGAGACAGAGAAACGCTATTAGTCTCTTCCGAGAGTTTTCTCGGTGCAGACCGGATGGAGTGAAATTAAGTCTCGAGTGCCAGGCCATTTGGCCCGAGTCCCCAGCACACAGATGGTGTCACAGTCAGGCTGGCCCCCTCCTGTTTCTGACACGGAGGTGATGAGAACCTTTGGGGCCTGGTAGGACTGCAGCAGATGTTGTTCAGTTCTGGCAGCCTAGCGAGAGCCTTGCCTGCTATGTAAACATTTCATCTGCGCAGCCGGTTCTCGCTGTTGTGCGACTGAACAAATGTCTTTCTCTACTGTTTGCACGCACTGCTCTGTGCTGAGCCACTGAGCTATTGCTGGGCGACAGTGCACTCCCAGAGCTGCTGTTTCTGTGCAGTAGGAAAAGACGCTGGATACAACCTAGGTGGAAACCCGACTCACTGACAGTCAAGTGGATTCTACTTACTGTTACTCTCACACCCACGGTGACAGGCTTTGGCATGATTGTGCTCACCATGGGGGAAAAATGCAGCCTAAGATCCTCAATTTAAGATATTGTTAAAAATGTCAGAATGTTTCCAAAATTTTGATCAGTTCCTGGGGCAAAGTTACCCTACTTAAGATTTTTAAATAATTTTGAATCATGGTAAAGATATTTTTAAAAATAAGAATGATGTTCTATGCAAGTTAAAAAACATTAGAGAAAAAAAGAATGGTCACCAACTGGCAAAACAGCAAATTCTAATTCAATTTAAACTGAGGATCAGAATAAAGTGGGGTGGGTGAATCTGTCCTTGCCTCTTGATGTGTCTCCTGGAAATAAGGAAAACGCCGTACTGTGATTATTTCATGGAATACCAAACCTGTCACAACTATCAGCAACACTATATCTGCTATCAGAAAACAGGAGTTTGAGGAAAAGCTTTTTCTGGGAAAAAAGGAGAGACTTCAGCTCACCCACAGGGAGATGGGCTAATAGTTATTTGGGGGTAGGTTTTGCTGCCAGCTGTGAGCTCTTCAAACTTCAGCTGTATCCCAGGTGACTTATAGAACAAGCTATGAATTTCCCTTATTTCGCAATGGAAAGACACTTGTGTGCAGGTATCCTCACCCTGTTGTGTAGCAACATGGGTCTTGTCCTCAGCTCCTTCTCCATTGGTGCTACCCAAACAGAGGCCACATTATACCTACTGTCTTGCTGTGGTCTTCTCATCTGCAGACATAGGTTACTACTTAAATATTGGTCATCTTGGTCCTGCCAGAGCCTCTTTATGTGTAGCAGTGGACATTTGTTGAAAAGCTACTTTGCACCAGACATTTTCAGGTATCTTATCTCACCTGAGATCACCCCATTGTGGTAGGTTGCATTGCATCTATTATTCCAATTATGAAACAGTCAAAACTCTTGGTTAGGTTTTCGTTGTTGTCTTTAAAATCAAAGATTATGACATATGTCAGAGCCAAGTTTCAAAATCATGTTTAGACAATGTAATTTTAGAGTATGGTTAAGATATTTTTAAAAAATTGAATGATATTCTACCAAATTAAAGAAAAAGATTAACCCCCAACTGGCACAAAAGCAAATAATTCTATGTTTTCCTCATTTGTCTTAGTTACTTTTCTCATTGCTGAGAAAAAAGTTAAAAGGAGATACAGTTTATTTGGCTCATATTTTATAGCAGTTTTAGTCCATAATCAAAGTAAGGGGACAATCATAGCTCTGTCTATCCCTTATATCTTATCCACGCTACTTTGAATGGGTAATGCTCACAATCTTAATCCTAGTGCCCTTGCATTATAAATTAAACCCAGTGTCATATATTCTAGACCAAGCCACCTCTGAAAAAGCCCCACCTATGACTACATTTCACTACTGGGCCCCCAAAGACTCATGCACACCCTTTTATGCAAAAGGCATTTAGTCCATCTCTAAGAGTTGTCTTAACAGTTTCAGCATTGCTGCAAAGTCTAAGTCTAAAGTTGCTTCTGAGATTTAAGGCAAACTCTTAGCTGTAGGCCTCTGTATAAATGAAAAGAAAGTTAAACACTTCTAACATTCAATGGCATAAAAAGATACTTCTGTCTCAAAAGTTATAGCCAGGGAAATAGAAAGGAATGAGAACAAATCAAGATCAAAATCTAACAGGTTAAACATTAAATTTCACAATTCTACGTCCAGAATTCCTGGAAATCTGTGGCAAGTTGTAAACTCTAAAGGGCTTGGCTTGTTCTGATTCTGGTAGTTGTATCTCCCATGGCTTCTCTTTGGGACCAGTTCTGCTTCTTCCTTGTAGTTTTATGCAGACAATCTACATTCTTAGCTTCTCTAAACTCTTGAGGTCTCTACTGCACCTTTGACTTCACACCTACAGCTTCACATGCTGCTCTTTCTGGGACACACTGCCTGCCTTCTCAAGCCTTCTTCTGAAATCTGGGTAGAAGCCTTCTTGACACCACAACTCTTGGATTTTACATGCACCTAAAACCAGCAGCATGTGGATGATGCTAAGGTCTGCTGCCAGCTGGAACATTAGCTAGACTTCCTGCTCTCTTGGCTATAGGGGTTGAGTGCCAATAAACCAAATCCTGAGGAAAACTTCCCTAGGCCACCACCATTCTGAAACAGTTCTTTGGGGCTCTCTACTTAAAGCAAAATCCTTCACCTTTGCAACTCTAAGGTTGCACAGGCTGGCATTCTGTTGGTTAGTGTGATTTCCTCAGGCCATTTTTTCTGCTGCCTTTTTCTAAAATAGTTATTTTTTTCTTGCTAGTCTTTTCAGTGACCAGTTTTTCTTTTGTTCCATCTTTTTAGGCTAAAATTGATTAGAGCTTCCTTCTGGGAAAACTCGAAATGTTTTGAATTATTTTGATGGGCTCTTTGCTCTTGATTCTCAACATAAATTTGACTAAAAGCCCCCAACAGTAGCCATGGCGTTACCATCATTAAATTGCCCTCATTAACTACCTTCATCAATGTCATCATTAAACTGCTCTGAAATTTCTTCTGCAAGATCAATCTGCCACCTTTAATCTCAGTCCCAGGCAAAGTCTCTAGATATGAGCAAAATGCAGACAAACTTCCTGCCAAAGCACAACACACATCATCTGGAGTTCAGCAACCAATGGAGTCCTTCTTCTCAGGAGAAACCTCTGAAGTCTAGTCTTTACCACCAGGATCTGTTAGCCTTCTGGTATTTTGAGCTCTGAATGGAATCTTTATCAAGTATAGCCTAAGGCATTCCAGCTCTACCTTTCCAGGAGGCATCATTTCCAAACTCTTCCCACAATCCAGTTTCAAAAGTTCCTAAACCAAATGGTCAGGTACAGTCACAGTAACAATCTCACTTCTCTGGTACCAAATTCTGTCTTTATTATTTTTCCTCATTGCTGAGACAAAATAGACAACATCCAATGTTAAAGGGGGAAAGATTTATTTAGCTCACAGTTTATAGGAGTTTCAGTCCACAACTGACTTGATCCATGACAGGGTGGCATGGCAGACAGGTATTGCAGAAATTGTTCATGGCAGATGGAAGGCAGAAAGTAAACAAGAGGGTAAGATTAGCGTCTTTTTGTCCGTTATATTGTATTTATACTACCAAGGTTAGAGCAGTGTCAAACCAATCAGTGGAATGATTAGTAGACCATTAATCCTAGGACCTTTAATCCTTTGTAGCAAGAATCAGTCATACACTCTAGATCCAGCTTCCTCTGAAAAAGCCCCATCTATGATGGCATGAGGCTTTGGAGGAACATTTAGACATAAACCATAACATATTAGTTAAATAAATGAAGTAGCCTTAATATTCATGACATATGGTCTCCTCTCTGCAGATTAGGAGGAAAAAACTACACTAATGGTGGGATATTCTGGATATTTTCAAGGCTACAGTTTAATGGGTGAGGATTTTGATGGCAAAATGACGCACTTAGTTGTGCAATAGAGGGGCATGGAAGTGGCTGGAAGTCTGGGAGGAAAATATGATTTTATTCTGGGGCAACCGTTGGTGTTGCTGCTTTAGTGTACAGCTGAACCTATGTTAATCACTCAAACCATAAACATTTATTGAGATCCTACTATGTGTTAGGCATCAAGAGACACTGGGAATTCAATGAGGAATCCACAGACAGAGCCACCAGAGGAGATATCACTCTTCAAAAAGAGTCAAGATGGAGCTGGCCCCCACAGCGAAATGTAGAAGTTGTGCTAGGCAGATGAGCTGACAGGTTTTTAGAAGATTTTTGTGACAGAAAGACTTCTTTCTTAATAGGTGCTTTGGTTTATTCTCATGAGAGGAGGCTAGGAAAAGGACCAAGACCAAATTTCTAACCTTATGTTTTTTTTCCGTGGGAGCTATCCTCTTTTCTGTATAGAGAATCTTGCTGTTGTTAACTACCATGTATCACTTGAGACAATTTACTAAAGATAGTTATTTTCAGCACAAAGAGTAAAGTCACAGAAACTTTCTTGTAAGTGAAATGTAGAGATGCTCTTCTATGTTTTTGTCCCAGAACTAAAACTAATTAACATCCAAACTATAATCTAGGGACTCTTCCACTGCACACACAGAGCTGCATCAGAACTGATGGGAAAAGGAGAAAACTGTAGAAGAGGCATCAAAGAATTCAGTTAAACAGATAAGCAGTTTCGAGGTAGATTGGGAAATTGTGGGAATGAATGGAACTCTTCTGACAGAGCTCTTTGCCGGAGAGAGATGGTCAGTGCCCTTCTGCTGAGAACTCTAGTCAATTGTGATCACAGCTGCACTGTTGAGATGCCAGTTCATACTAGATGCTGCCAAAAAGAGAAATTTCCACAAAATGTGCCACATAATAATTCTCCAAAGACACTTTCCATTGTAACAAGCAAGTGGTCACAGCTTCAGTGATACAACAGGCTCTGTGATGATGACAAGCCAGCCTGAGGTTTCCTTACATTTGAGTGAAGTGTTCTTAAACAAACATTGAGAGACTCCTTTCCAACGCTGAGAAATGATCCGAATTGGTCCATCTATGAGGGCTCCTGCATTTGATCATAATTCTCTGCCAAACTGCAAAGCACTTTGATCATATTTCCTACAATAGGAAATAAGCTATTGTATCTAAAGTAATACGAATTGTATTTCTCAAGCAGCTGCTAAATAGATGGTTATGGTTAGTGACACAAATTTAAAGTAACACAGAGAACAATTTATTCATTTAAATTATATGTATATATATTAAATTATATATACATATAATTAAATATAAATTAAATTATATGTATATATGTACTTATCAGTCCTTTTAAATTTGAGAGCCTTGCTGAACAAATCACAAAGGAAGAGTTTGAAGGAAATAATATAAGTAAGAATGTTTTGGTATGAAGACACATTATAATAGGCTACAAGAGCAAGAGTCCTACTGGACACATTAAACTGAATTTCAAAGTACCTGGTGAGTATAAGTAACATATGTCTTCCACAAGCTTGCAACCTAAACATTTTGATGTTGGTGAGAAAATTATGAATTATGAGCTGCAGTATCCTCATGGGAATTTTTGTTGTCTTTGTCCTGGGCTGCCTTTGTAATAATTTTTCACAATGAAATATGCCAGTCAAAATTTTAATATTTTCACTATTGGGAACTTTGTTAGGCACTAAATCATTCATTCAATAAACATCTACTGAATAGCTTTGGTGTGCCAGGAGCTAGATACATAACTACATAATTTTCAATCTCTTTAGTAATAATTCTTATTATGTAATGCTTTTAGCTACAATAAAGATGCCTCTATATCTGGAACCTCATTTGAACCTTTCAGGAATCTTCTGAGGTGGCCAGGGCAGATATTATTACAGATGATGAAATTAAGACTCAGAAAGGTTAAATGCTTAGCTCAAAGTCACACAGCTATTATAGGGAAAAAAAACACCCCAAATTAGAAGCCATCTCTTTTGACTCCATTTTAAATGTTTTTTAATATGCCTCAAGCCTGCTATTATTTAGTGTTTGAAACAGGTGGTAGGTGAAGTACTTTGTGTACATTGTATCACTTAAATCTTAATGTTACAACTTACAGCAAAGCTGACATTCAGATACATTCGTTTGTTCAAGGTCATACACAGATGGTGAAAGTGCAGTTTGAGACATTATTATGTATTGTCTCCCATCAGGGCATGCCCTGTTATCTTCAGGATGAAAATATAGTGAGAGGAATGTTTAAGTTCTCCTCAATGATCTTAACTTCATTTAGAATGAGAAGAAAATATGAATGTAACAACTAATACACAATAATTAATCCAGACTGGATTGTATTCATCATTACCTCAGTGTGGCCATAACTATACATTTAATAAATTTTTAAAAAATTTATTGTTGTGAGAACACTTTACTCGCGATCCATTGGCACAATGTTCCTCTTGTACAAAAGAAAACTTTACACCTGCTGAACAGCACAACACCACCACCCTCATTTCTCTCTCTTTTCAGCCGCTGGCAATCCTGTGACTGGCTAATTCCACTCAGCATAATGTTCTCCAGTTGCATCCATGTTATTACACATGACAGGCTTTTCTTTTTAAAGGCTGAAAAACAGCCTTGTATGATATGTATCACATTCTCACATTTCTTTCTTTCTTTCACATGTATCACATTTTCTTTATCCAGTCACCTGTTCAGGGACACTTAGATGTTTTCCAGGCCTTGACTATTGTGAGTAATGTGCAATGAACATGGACAGATAAATATCACGTTGACATCTGGCTTTCAATTCTTTTGGATATATTCTGAAAAATGGGATTGATTGATCATATGGTGGTTCTACTTTCAACATTCTGGAAGCTTCCATATCATTTTCCATAGTGGCTGTATTACTTTAAATTCTAACCAGAAGTGTACAAGGATTCAATTTCTCTACATCCTTGCTAATCCTTATCTTTGTTTTTTGATAGGACTATTCTCACAGAGGTGAGGTAATATCTCAGTGTAGCTTTGATTTGCTTTTCTCTGATGATTAGTGAGATTGAGCACCTTTTTATGTACCTGTTAGCCATTTGTATGTCTTCTTTGCAACACTGTTTTTTATTTTACCAAATAAATAAATAAATAAATAAATAAATAAATTTATCCATTGCTATTGAATTGTAGGAGTTGTTTATGTACTTGGGAACAAGTATACGATTTGTAAATATTTTAATGAAGGAAAGGACTCACTAAGGTAAAAATGCCTCAGACGCATAAAGGTCATTATGTAGCCTTGTTCCTTTGCTCCTTCTTAATGCATATAAAATCTTGAAGAGGTCTGAGTTTTTCTTGTGTTTGTTTCTCTCTCTAAACCCCTGTATCTGGCCCTGTACTCATTTCTCCTTGCCTTCTAAATGCACGTAAACTGTGGCTGTCATCTTCCACAGGCTGGTGACTGAACCATACACTGCCCTTTTCTCTTAGAACTTATTGAGCCAGGTGCATCTGCTCTCTAGTCATGAGAGAACTGGCCCTATTTTGGGGTGCAGGTCACCCTCCTGGGTGCTGGCCCCAGTCTCTTCTACCAACTATAACTTCTACCCCAATTTTGGTTACTGTCCTAATTCTGTTTTGGATAAGTGAGGACTTTGGGAGAAGTCTCACTGTCTCACTGAAGAGTGGTTTGGTGAGCGATGGGTGGTAGTTCTGTTAGACTGTGGAGAGGAGACACATTTTGATCTTCCAGGACCTGGATGAAGCCTTCCATCCAGATGTGCACTCCTAATACTCTACCTGGATCTTCTATTTTTAGTGGCTTTTTTTTGTTTGTTTAAACCAAATCAACTCAGAATGCCACATTTTACTTTTTAAAAGAGAAAATGCATTTAGAATTAAGCAGCTGGACTCAGTTTAAATGATCTCAGCTTTGTTGGCAACATCCAAAACACAATAATCAGAAGCCAATCAAATATGTGCTTTCTTTACTCCATCAGGTCTGATCTGGGTACTGACCTTGGCCACATCAGTGTCACAGAGCTTCTTCACAAGCTTGCTTGATCTGGTGCTTGTTAGCCTTGATATCCACCATGAACACAAGTGTGCTGTTGTCCTCTGTCTTCTTTGTGCTGACTCCGTGGTTGGGGAAACTTGATGATTGCATATAGGTTAAGCTTCTTTCTCCTCAGGGTTCTCCTTTAAGGTCTTTGGGCTGCCTCCAGAGCAGCAGTGCATTGGATCTGTAGAAGGTGGGTGACCTGCAGATCTTTTTGTGGCTATGGACACATTTCAGGACAGCCTTCAGAGCTTTTCCTTCGGGCTTTGGCTTTGGGGATAGCAGGAGCTTCCTTCTGCACCTGTCCTATTTTATATGGTCTTGGGGATGTAACTCAGGCATCTAAAGTAGGACTTTTAAAAAATGTTCAGTTAAAATAATAATTATGTTTTTAAGGACTTCTTTTTTTTAAAGAGCCTTTTTAAATAGTAAAGGTACTTATCAGAATTGAAAAACATAAATGTACAATAATTAAATTAACAAAACAAGAATAAAACCAAAACCAACCTCCATCAGCATGTAGAAAATTATTTCACTGACCAATGATATGCATATCTGCCATGTTTACAGTATTTGTTTTTTAGGGTTGAATATTTTAAAGAATTGGAACACTCATTTCCTGTTAATCTGCATGCCAACTTCTACGGTAAAAGTAAAAAGAAGAAAATAGTTAAGCAATGTTGGGATTTACCCATAGCAAGTGGTCTCCTGCTCTAATCTAGAAAATGACTTCAGTGGTGTTATCTTCATTTGATATGAAGGGAAATAAAAGACTTTGAGGCAGAGATGCTTCCACTGGCTGGGTCACATCATTTCTATTTATATATGAGTGGATTTATGGAGCATATCTTATCAAAATTCCAGTAAGGAAGAGCAAACAATGTGTGCCACTCTCTAATTAGATTAATCAGAACAGAACAATGTAAGCAACACAGCACTTCACAACAAGGCAATTGGATATTAACAGTAGCTATCATAATGTCTTTTTTTGAAATCATTGAGCTTAGCTTTACACACAATAATGTCAAATATAACGAAATAGAATAAAATCACTCAAGTAATTAGATTAATGACAAATGCATCCCACATTGCTCTGGGGTAGACTCATTTAACCAAGTTAAGTTTAAATAAGAGCTACTAGTTATTATTCACAAGAAAACCTCTAGCTCACTATTGTAAGACATGCTAAACACAGGACTTATTACACAGAACAAAGGTAAGAACATCTTGTAACTGAGTAAACAGTCACATCTGGAGATGCCCGATTTCTCATATCAAGCTATATGTATCGCAATATGGTATTTAGTGATATGTTAATTAAGAGGGTTATAAATGAATAACTGACATATCTCCAAGCCATTGGCTAATTGATGATGTGAGAACACCAAAAAAAGCACAAACCATATGCCACATGTCTAGGACAGCTTCCTGGAAAAGATGACACTTGAGCTAAGTCAATTTAACCTTTAGTAAACTTGACAGGAAATTAATTTAAATAGGAATCCCATTTAAAAAACACTACCTTCCTACTTGTTTCAAAGAACTTTGATTTTCTTTTAAAAAGTAATTCATAAATGGGAGGTGTTGACTAGTAATTGCTTTATTTCTCTGAGCGTTGCTGTGTCTAATGAGATGTCCCAGGACATTGCCTTGTCAAAAGTCTACCCTACAAAGCACTGTTCTTTAAAACATACATTCAAACAGAGCAATACAATGAGAAGCATTTTAGGCTTTTAAACTTTCAAAACCAAGTGCTTTTGGAATGGAAACCTCATAATTTTGGAGTCCTGTGTAAGCATATTGCACTTGTTATGCAGAGAATTTGAGTAGAAATTTAAACTGGGCAACTGAACCTGAAATTGAAATGAATCATAATTAGAGGACAGTTTCTCATCTGAGCATTGCTCCAGCAACTTTCCTTCTAGGGCACACTACTGAATGTGCAGCCCTCCAACTTTAGGAGCAAGTAAAGCTTGTTTCCAGGAGAAAGCTCTTGGTATTAGGTGGGACTGGGAAGAACAAGAAGGGAAGCAAAATAATCCAGTAGTAATATACAGGTTTCACAGTGCAAGCTGTTCTTGCAAAATCCGTAAGCTTATCATACTCAGATGTTTTTATTGCCTTTCCATTACTGATAACTCTTTGAAGTTTTTATTTATGAATGTAAATATGGAAAGGATTGAAATGCATCATTAATTCAACAAGTATTTGTTGAGCAACCACGAAGAGACAGGTCTTGTGGCAGGTGCTGGTGTCCCAGTGGCAAATGTGACATCATGGCCGGTGCCTTCATGGGCCTAACATTGAAAGGTGAGAGGTGGATGATACCCCGTAACTACTGTAAACAGATTATTGTAAGTAACACTAAGCACCACATCTGCAGAGTCAAATTAGAGAGTTTGAGAGGTAGTTTTCTTAGGGTGGCCAGGGAGTACTTTGCTGACTCATAGGGACCAGACAGATAAATAAGAGGCAGTGAAAGGAGGAGCAGCAAGACAAGCACTCACAGAAACCAAGCCATAGGAGAGTTCAGTGTTTTGGGAACTCTGAAAGTCAAAAGATTTTGAGGAGAAAAAACATTTATAATTTAAAATTCTATGAATGACTGTTACATGTAAGCAACTAAAAAGAGGAGAAGAGCAACATTTATTAGCAATTATTATGAGTATATTCTAAGTGATTTGATAATGATTATCATTATTAACTATGTAGTAAGTGCTGAGCACTGTGCTATCTAACCATCTATTATGAATAAATTTTCTCATAAAATCTGCACAGCAAAATATATTAGTTTCTGAAAGAAGACTGAGAACAATGAAGCAGAGGCACAATGGAAACTGGAAACTGAGGAACAGGCCTGGGTCCTGGGAGGTCTAGGGCAGAATATTTCTATAGTAGCAGAGGGGCTTATAGTGCCTGGCTCAGAGAATATGATCCCAAGCCTCAGGGGCCCTAAGTGGGTAACTGCTGGCCGCAGGGAGAGGGAAGAAAGACGGCCCTCAGCCCTGTCCCAGCAGAGGCCAGTTCTGTGCGAATTGTTTTATGGCTATAATTTAGCAGACACAGGATGAAATGAAGGGAAAACAAGCCCACAATAGTCATCAGCAGTGAGCTGGGGGCCTGCTGCAGAAATTCTGAGAGGAGACTCTGAAGGTCTTTGCCAGGGGAATGTCCGTGAGTAGGGGAAGAGACACAGCTGAGGCCAGGGAGGCGCGCTTGGCCAGGGCAGGAGGTTTGGGGAGGTGATGAGTTCTGTGTTAGAGACTCTGAATCTAAGGCATCAGCAGGACACACACATTTCATAAGTAGTTAATGCTGGTTCTGATTCCTTCTCACACATGTTTCATTAAAGTAAACAGAATCCCTTGTGAAGGATTTAATTAACCAGGGTTCTAATAGAAACTGGCCGGCAGCAATTCCTATTCCCTCACAAATGCTCCCGAGGAAACATCAGATGGTTAATCAAGCTGTCCAAGGAAAGAAGGGCAAGTGCTGGGAAGGACTGTATGCAACATGCTTCTGCAGGAGCCTATTACAGTTGTCTTCTCTCTTTGTGTTATTTTTCATATCCATGTCAGTAATTTACATGTCAGGATACACCTGCATTCACAGACTGCAACAGCCTCCTCCTCTATCTTGATGCTTGATCATTAGCTCAGTGCACACCCTCTTCTACCACATGCACGCAGCACGTAATATACACTCTGGTTGACCTTAATGGAAACTCAATAAATTATTTATACCTCCTCTGTAGCAGGAAGAGAGTGGTGACTAGGGAGCTAACAGAGGGCTTTTTGTTCTGGATTTTATTTCTAAGACCCAGAAAAGAGATACGAAAATGTCTTCAGAATAAAAGACATACATCTAGAGACAAAAATGCTAAACTTTAGACCAAGACAGTTTCATGTTTTCATAGATATACTTTGAACTTGTTTTCCTTAATAAGATGCAAGAAGTACTGCCACTGGCCATCAGGGTAGAATAGGAGTACTGGACTCCTCAATCTACTGTTATCATACATTTTTATGACTTCTGTGTCATCAAAAGTCATTTGTTTCAGGAAGAGTAATGGATTTGAATCAGCATCAGGGATCAATTGAGGCAACTGGTGCAATTATGGATGGAGCAAGTTGGAGTCTTGGTTTTGGGAAATGAGAATTTTTTTCTTCCTCTGCCACTTGGATACATATGCAGAAAAAGATTATGCCCTTTGTACACCCTGAGTTATCCTTTCAGAAGCTGGCAGGCTGCCACCACTGTCTCAGTGGTTGGAGGCCCATGAAGAAGGTCCTCTGTGTACAGATGTTAACTCTCAGCTCATTGACCACTAATGACGACATGATGGAGAGGACTCTTATGGGATGACAGCTCAAAGGATGCTAAGCTAATAGGGAACTGATATGACCTTTTCCTCCCCTCCTCTCCCTCTCACTTTCTGTCTCTCCCCCTTCCCTCCCTCCCTCTCACTTTCCCTCCATCATCTTTTTTAAAGGGTGTATTAGCTGACTTAAGATTTTGGAAAACTATCTGGTGTGGAACCATAAGTCCATTAAAATATTTAAAAATTTAATGAAAATTCCACTAATTCAAAATTTGTTATCATTTTGACAGGCCCAAGCTGGGTTGGCTTATTTTTGCTTGAGAAATGCATGTTTAATAGTGTAAAATTAATAGTGCAAACCAGATTGCAGAGGGAATGTTTAAAATACTTAAAGGACAAGTTGTGTTCAGCACTGATGAGCCCTGTAGGAGTGCTATTTACATAGAAACAAATGACATGCTGTTTATAAACCATTAGAATTTATTAATTAAATCAGATCTTCCCTACTAGGCAACATTGAGTTAGCTTAATTTGAGTTATTACATTTTGTTTTTTTTTGAGAGAAAATGTATACCTCTTAACATTCTACTGTAATTGAAAAGAAAATTACTTGGACTAATATAAAAAACATGGCCTTTGCAATAAAAAAAATCTGGATTTTGATTACAGCTTTTTTGTTTGGTTGTCCTGTGACACTGGGTGCATGGGAGGCTTAAACTTTACCATAGTTTTGTCATAAATAAAGTGAAAATGATATACTTGTGGGTTATTGTGAGGACACCAGAGTTACAGGTATAACTAGTCGCTTCATAAAGGTTCATTAGTGTTTATACCTGTGAAATTTTTGGGTTTGAGAAGCAAGAATGTCATGTCTAAATAAATACAATAGAAACTCATTGGAGTGAATGTAAGCAAGAATGGTAACTTGTTTAATGATGAATAGTAACTTGATTAACTATAGTTATAATAACAATAACTGTTTTCAACCAGCTGTGGCAGCATATGCCTGTTTGTAAACCTAGCAGTCTGGGAGACTGGAGCAGGAGGACCACAAATTCAAGCCATGCCTGGGTAACTTAATGATGCAGAAAACTCTGCCTCAAAATTAATAATAAAAAAGAACTGGGGGTATAGATCGATGTAAAAGCCCTGTGGTCAACTCTCAATACTGCAAAAACCAAAACTCCCTAAACAATGACAACAGAAAAACCAACAAAACAATGGCTTTCAATTACTGAGCATAAGCTATTACTGATTTACCTTTTTAGAAATGATTAACCTGTGAAAACTCCTACTCTGTATAACTTTAGTGTTAAAATGTAATGACTTAGATTCAAAAAAGAAAAAGGTCCCCAGTAAAAAACAGGATTTTGAAAATCAAATTTCTTTACTGGAAATATCTTGAAAATGTTTTGAAATTTAAAAACAATTAAAAATTTTATGTCTCAGGTTCTTTGTAAAAATATTAAGGGAATTGACTAGAAAATTAATGATCACTTTTAATGAATGGCCACAGCAAAAAATACTGGTAAGGTCATGATTTTCATTTCTTTTTACCTGAAAACTAATTATATTATATTACTCATTTGTACCTGAAAACTATTTGTTTGACTAATTATATTTGTTTGTCTCTAGGCTGTAGAAATTAAATATGGTGACCATTTTACAAGTTTCTTTGAATTTCAAATTTCTAGTGCTTCTCAATGAAATCAAGGCCCAACTAACTACACATTTTAATCTGGGACTATCTCTGACAAGGACAGTCTTTGGTGTCAGGAGACAGAAACTATTTCTTTTTTACAGAGGTTTCATGGAACATTAAGAAGTTACCTTAATTGACAGTAGTGAACTTTAAGCACAGCATTTATGTTTAACAAGATTCACGGACTTTTGTGGATTGCTTTGCTTTCAGATGGTGCAGACTGAGGTTTTCCTTTTAGGAGGGAACATCCAGTACAGTCCTGATGCAGCTGAGAAAGATAGCCACTGAGGCACATGGGTGTCAGTACAAAGCCCAGACTCTTCTATATTCCTTTGCATAAAGATAATACAAGCACTATACAATCCAGTGTCAATGGGTTAGCTTTTCACTGAGCTTTGTAGTAGATGCTGCTGCCTGGCCAAGGTGATCAGGCTCCTCTATGAGCTTTTATTTGTAAGGGCCAGTCCCTTGTGGGTAGCACTGTAATTACCTCTGAAGGGCTGTCAGGTAAGAGGAGTGAGGAAAGCACTTCGTGGCTTTAAATTGCATGGATAAAATCAAATTCTTATTTTTACCAAAATTGCATTATAGCAAATGACATAATGGCTTGAGGGTAGAGATATGCAGAAAAATCATAATTTGTGAATTTGATTATTTTGATTTGTTTCCACTAGGGACATTAGCAAATGTTCAAGAGCTCAACATTTATAAATGGACTTTGTTCAGGCAAGATAAGCACTTAAAGTGAAAAACAAGAAAATTCTCTCTCCTCATTATGGATCTTATTATTTCAATAACAAATAAATGAGCAAACAGAAAAGAATCTTCCTGTTTAATTCTACATTTTGAGATAGATTTAGTGTATGAATTTTTCTAAAGTAGACAATTCACTTAAATATACTATATACTCAAAATTTTGTAATGTGCTTTAGAATTATTAAAAGAACAAGATGGTTCTTCATTTGGAGTACTTTATAATATAGTATACCCACACATAAATTATTAAATATACATATACATGTATACATATATGTATATGTATATACAGGATGAAGAGATGACCAATAGATTAGGAAAAATATTCACAAATCATACACTGATAAGAGCTTAATATCTGAAATACATAAAGAAATAAACTCTATACAAGGAAAATAAGTAATCTTATTAAGAAGTGGGCCAGAACTTGAATAGACATGTCTCAGAAGATATATAAATGGTTAACAAGTACATGAAAAATGCCCACCATCATTAATCATTAGGGAAGTGCAAATTAAAGCCACAGCGAGATATTCTCTCACACCCATTGGACTGGCTGTTACTATGGTGTTTTCCTAGCACGCAAAAGTCCTTTGGTTCAATCCTCAGCAACACACACATAGACACACACACAGACAGACACACACACAGACAGACACACACACACACACACACACACAGAGGCACAGAGTGGTATTATAAAAAGACAAAAGTTAAGTGTTGGAAAGGATGTGAAAAAGGAAAAGAGAACTCTTGTATATTGTTGGTAGGAATGCAAATTAGTACAACCATTATGAAAACAATAGGAAGGTTTCTCAAAAGATCAAAAAACAGAATTATCACACAGTCCATTCCCAGTTCTCGATATTTTTCCATCACATATAAAATTAGTATGTTGAAGTGATATCTGCTCTCTAATGTTCAATGCAACAGTATTCACAATAGAAAACTTATGGAATCAATCTAAGTATCCAAAAAGGATGAGTAGAAAAAAATTAAAAAGGGATGAATGGATAAAGAAGATATGATACATAGTCAAAAAGAGGAAGAAATCCTGTCATATGTGACAATAGAGATAGAACTGAAAAACATTATTCTAAGTAAAATAAGTCAAACACTAAAAGACAAATAACCACATTCTCATTTACATATGGAATCTTATACAACTGAGCTCATAGCAATAGAAGGTGGTGACCAGAGGCTGAGGTATCAGAGGAATGGAGAGATGACAGTGAAAGAGGTAAAAGCCTCAGAAGTAAGTGCTATTTTTTTCAAAAGATCAATTGCACAGTGTGGCAAATATAACTGATAGTAAAGTAATGTACATTTCATTATTGCTAAATAAATTTCAAATGTTCTAATTACAAAAAAATGTTAAAAAATTAGAGGTGATGAATGTGTTATTAGCTTGATTTAGCATCCTGCATTGTATTAAAGCTATATTATGTTGTATTTCCAAAATATTTATGACCATAACTTTTCAATACAATATTTGGAAAAACCTCACACTGAGATACTGCTTCACATCTACGAGGATGGTGAGAATAAAAACAGATTGATAATAATAAAGTGCTAATAATAATGTGAAGAAACTGCAACTTTTATGTATGGTGGTGGGAAAGTAAAATGGTGCACTCAGCCTTATTGGAAAGAATCTGATGGTTTCTCAAAAGATAATTCTAACCACATGATTCTGCAATTTTACTTCATGTACCCAAGGGAAATCACAACATACACAGTACCTACATAAAACCTGTGATTGTTCATCTCAAAGTTATTCTCAATAGCTAAAAGGTGAAAACAACTCAAATGCCAATGATTTAATGAATGAATAAATGAAATGTCCTATATTCGTAACACAGCATATTATTTGGCAATAAAATAGTGAAGTACTGAAACATGTTACAGCACATATGACTTTGAAATCATTATGCTATGTGAAAGAAGTCACAGAAAGAAGTTCTATGATTCCATTTATATAAACTGTCCAGAATAGGCAAATCCATAGAGACAGAAAATAGATTAGTGGTTGTCTAGGGTAGAAGTGACAGCTAAGGGATACAGAGTTTCTTTTGGGGTTAAGAAAATATTTTAAAACTGACTGTGGTAATACACATACAATTTCATATACATTAAAAGACACTGACGTGTACATTTTAAACAAATGGGTGAATTGTTTAAATGAATTGTGAATTATATTTCAATAAAGGTGTTATTTAAAAAGCTATCAAAATGCATGAATAATGTATAAAGAAACAGCACCAGCATGATATTAATCCCAGCCTAGAATACTAGCATGATATCCCACCCTCAAATTTTTTTTTTTTTTTTTTGTGGTGCTAGAGACTGAACCCAGGGCCTTGGAAATATAAATGATGTACACTTGAATTATATCCCCAGGCTTGGAATGTGCAACTTTGCTTGCTATACTGGAGCAGTCTGAAGTCAGTCCTTTCTAATGTTTCCCTATCTGTAACATGCCAGTAAGCACAGCAAACCACTCTACCCTCTTTTTCCCTCATATGAACTTGATGAGGCTAAACACTTGTGTCCCAGGTTCATACTAAGGTTTTCTTTCTATATGATATAAAAAGTGCAGATAGAGAACCTTGGAGAGTTGCATTGATTCAAGGAAAGTTACCAGGGAGAAGAGCAACTCATGGTGTAAGACAGGTACTGAGGAGAGAGAGAGCAATAGTAAAAGTTAGGCATCTCAGGTGGTCCTACTCTGCAGCTACTTTCTATGGGTTCTGGTAGATTTATAGTGATAACTCTCTTGAGATCTCACATATGGCCAACCTGTTTTCAAATCTTTTCTAAATGTGCTTTTTTTTTCTGAAAGGGTTATAACCACAGTGTTAAGCTGCAGAGAGAAGCAAATTTGTGCTGCCAATTTAGCTCTGCAAAGCGGGAAAAATGCTTAGTTTCTATGCTTTAATGCATTAAAAATGCAGTCATGAAAAATTACTTGATGAACTTCAGTAGAAAATGGCTAAATTGCATATTAGAAAGCTAAAGTTGCTCCCTGATCCAAGCATAATTTTTTTCTTGTAAAAGAACTCTTTAAAAAATTAAAATAGTGCTGTTTTATTGAACTTAGTTTCCTCTTAAAATGTATCTTAAAACAGTCACATAACTCTCATAAAATATTATTATATCAAAGCCATTAATTTGGCTAGTTAATGATTTTAACATGTTATCACTTTTAAAAAATGGGAGCTACGTGAATTAGAAATGTAACAATAAACAGGCAGATTCATATGTGTCATCATTCTTTCTGCTAGCTCAGAGCATTGTACATATATTGCTACAAATATTTATGCATGTATAAGGCAATAGAACTAGCAAAATTCTGAGTATTATTATTCAGGCCAAATAGATAAGGTTTATCAACTTTTCCTAAATGATGCAGTTAGCGACTGAACAGTATAAATTACTTTTTCTTTGTGACGCTAGGAATGGAACCCAGGGCTTTATGCATTACTAGCAAGCACCCTATCACGGAGCTACATCTGCAGCTCTAAAAGTTACTTTTCAGGCATCAGATAAAATTCTCTTTATTGACTGGTGCGGGGGAAAGAGAATTGGTGCTGTGATTCGACATATCTGAGTTTATACATCTTATGCACCTTTTAACCAGCAGAGACAGTGGGCAATTGGCAAAACCACTTAGCCTCATTTTCATCATTACAAAACACACTGTTGAGAGAATTAAATAATATATGCATAGGGCCCATCCTTTTCATTGAATGAATCTCCATTCCAAGTTTATGGCATCTTGATAAATGGTCTAAATCCACTCTTGATCTTCCATTGTGATTAATGAGTTCCTCTAATTTTTTTTCCTGACTCTTCATTTTTCTTCTTCCTTTTATCTATTTGCTGTCTGTCATCATGTCCTGTCTTTGCTTCCATTTAATCAACCCACCTCCATATCCAGGCCAACAATCTGTCACTTTTTTTTTTTAACCCATTGCAACCAACATCTCATACCTGAACATTATTTTGCTCTTTGTGAATTGCCCCTGAGTCACTTTTCAGCCTCATAAACAGCCGTATTACTCAGGCCTACCCAGTCCTTACAATGGACTCTTATTTCTAGCAAAGTTAAACTTCTGGAACCAATATCACCAGATGAATTTGAATTTTCCATAAGGCCTTTCTTGTGTCTGCAATGTGCTGCCTCTGGATTCTCCTACTCCTTGTTCTGGTCTCACTTTAATGCTTCTTCTTCAGGGAGGACTTCTTTGCATTCCCAGTCCAGGTTTCACCTTGCTTCTAAAAGTGCTTCTACTTTTCACCATGCACACCACAAACATGTTCACCTCGAGGAGCTGTGTGCTCCTTAAAGACAGTGCTTGTACAGTGCCTGGGCCCAGCAAAAGGTCTAGTATGTAACACATGACCAACAAATAAAAATTGAAAAATGAGTAAAATAAGATTATATTTCTTAATAAACACATGTCAGTCCTTGAATTGGTTGTAAAAGAAGAATAGGCACATTAAAGTTTTGTGTCCATACAGTTTACTTCTATGTTTCTACACTTTTTGGGACAGGGAGAGAAACTTGAATTCAGGGTACTTGTATAATCTCACTCACTCAAGTGACAACAATTTTTATGTCAATTGATTAAGTGAGAAAAGCTGGTTCTGGGGGAAGGGGAGAAATTTTGCTAGGCAACTATAGTTGTGGTCTTTTATTTTTCCTGAAATATAAAGATTAATTTTTCAAAAATTTAAAAATCATTTTAGGATGCTCTTTAATTCACTGCATTCAATTATCTCACATATATCTGTAGCTTTAGAACAAGGAAAAGTAACCCAAGAAGAACAAAGGAAATACTGACATTTTTTTTCAAATGATAATTATACTTAAGTCATTTCCAGATATGTAGAAACTGGTGGAAACAATTTGTTCCACTAACATAGAAATTTTTTTTAAAATTTCATTTTGTGTGGTTATCCTAGCTGGCCCTACCTGGATGCTAACTGTCTAGATCTGTACTATGCAACATGGTGGCCGCCAACCACATGTGGACTTCAAATGAGATGAATTCAAATCGAGATCTGCTGTAAGTACAAAATATACACTAGATTTATAACATTTAGTCTGAAAACATGTAAAGTAGTAATAATTTTTTATGTTGGTTACATGTTGAAATGGTAATTTATTGGTTATATCAGGTTAAATACAATATATTTCTGTTAATTTCATCTATTTATTTTTACTGTTTTTTTTCATTACTGAGGATTCAACACAGGTCATTCGTACTTATCTGTATGCCAGACCTTTTTATTTTGAGACAGAATATCATTAAGTTGTCCAAGAAGAACTCAAATTTATGATCCCTCTGCCTCAGCCTCCCACAATGCTGGGATTACAGCATGCACCATCAGGCCCAGTCCATTTTTTATTTTGAGAACAGGGTCTCACTAAGTTACTAACTTGCCCAGGCTGAGATAGAATTTGTGATATCCCTCTCTCAGCCTCTCAGAGTATTAGGATTATAGGCTTGTGCCACTATGCCTGGCTATTTTTACTTTGTTGATGTGGCTACTCAGAAGTTAAAAATGTGTGTTGTATTAGCAGATTTCCACTTGATAGTGCTGGTTTAGATTCTTGGACCATTAATTTATAGGGCCTGGAAACAAATGGACCCACTGCCTGCTCAGTTCTGTTCAATCATACTTTTCTTTGCTGGAAGTTACACTAATCCTAAAGAATATGGGTGCAAATGTACTTGCCTTTGTAGAATGTTAGAGTAAGATTTCTTGCAGAAGGGTTGTTTGAGCTGAGTGTTGAAATACAGAAAGGTCGAAGTTTGAAACATTATAGTATGTGCTGCTTTTGATGTTTTTTTTGTGATATAAAAAGCAGTCTGGACATTGTCTCTCTAGTGTAAAAAATAATAAATACTGAAAGAGTAATAAGATGCAAAATGTATAATAGATACTGTAAAAATGAAAGGGAAGGAAAGTGCTCTAAAGGATATAACTGTAGATATGTTTAAGTGTGTAAGATAGATGACCATATTACTAATTTTCATTGGATCATTGAACAGAATGGTTTGCACTGTCAATGGCTGAGTGCCTATCCACTTTTTATGCTTTGATTTTGTAACTTGAACAACTGTTTCTAAGATGAAAATATGTAATTTATCAATTAGTGATTTCTTAGTGTTAATATTTTTTTTGAAATTCTGTATATTTCTACCCTTTTTTCTTTTTTTTAAAAAAAAAGCAGTCTGAAGTTTCCAGAATGTAATGATACAGGGAGAAATGAGTGGTAGGTGTGGGGAAATTGTTCAGTCCTAAAGGGCACTCACTGAATGAATGCAAAACCAAAATTTTACCTTGCAAGCAAAGGTAAGTTTCTGGGGAGTTAAAGCACAGTCATATCAGCCATATAACCTAGGAAACCCTGGGGAACACATTTAGACTTAGAGCCAATTAACTCTGTGTCACAGATTACATTATATCTTATATGTAAAATACAAGATTTAACTGCTTTTGGTATCCATGGTGTCAGGGTAATTCAAGCTTGTGCAAGAGTGATCTTTGAGAGGCAAACATGGTGGAGGGATGAGTGCAATGGAGTGGAGGGGTGTTGCAAGGTCCCCACAGGGAAGGCTTCCTAGAGCTAAAGTGAGCTGGTCCCTTGCACATAGTGGACAAAAATCCATGTGGACTGGAGCAAGCTTACATCTAATTACATGACCTTTCAGTTTTAAATTCTGCTTACACCTTCGCTGGATTGTTACTTTTAGCCTTAATGCTTATCTTTGTATTTCAGACCTGTAACATTTGTTTATGTCCCTTCCTGCCCCAGCACCTTTTCATAGGAGCATCTCTCTCCTCAGAATATTCTTCTTCCTGCTTTTATTGCTTCTTGCTTTTTTTCCAGTGTCAGCCTAAAAATCATTTCTTTAGCAAGCCTTCTCTGAGAGCTTGGGGTTATTCAACTTCTGCTATACTGATAGTACCTATTGCAGTTACATTTACATATTCTTTAATTAAAGTCAGGGCCACTATCGAAATTGCACTTTCAGAGAGCAGGTGTTCTTACATTTCTGCTCACCATTGTGTCCCCTAGCCTTAGCACAGTATTTGGCACTCAGTGAGGCCTTGATAATCATTTGTTAAGTGATTGAATGAGTTTTTACTGTTTAAGGCATTGTGAAAATCTGAAATAAGTACTGGCTCAGGGTTAGCATTATGGAAGATGATAGTATGTAGGCTGACAATGGACATCTAAAGCTAAGTCTTAAAGATCATATCTGACATCTATATATCATATCAGATGTATTTGCAGTGTGCATGTGTGTGTGTGTGCGTGTGAACCATAATGAGATTTTCTCATTATGATTTTATTGTGCCTGCTTAGCAAAAAGGCACAGTATTTGGAAGGTAGTAAAATCTAGTTTAGGGAATGCCATAATAGCTTTCATGATTAAGACTTACTGCTCTAGAAAGCAATTAGATGCTCTAAATAAGTAAGTAAATAAATAGCCCATAAATAAATAAATAAGTACCTCAAAAAGAATGGAAAGAAAATAGCCCTAAATGGTCCTAATTTAATTGGGAGGAAATGTCTTAGCCTTACAGATGAGTTGCTGTCAATGTTTTTGTTTACATTCACAAGAGAATACCTCATGGGTAGTCAGGAGGGTTGGATAAAAAAGCTGAATATTGCAGCAAATTTTATGTACTTGCATGGAAAACATTTAGAATTTTAGATCAAATAGAATTTGGAAAAAAAACTAGAAAATTTTCTATTCATTATATTTTTGTGAAAATGCCAAGATTTGCCACCTTAGAGATTTACCTCAACAGCAGATGTGTAGCACATTTTGAGATAGCAGAAATAACTCCCAAAATAATTATATGAGTCAGCGACTGTCATTAAAACAAAAATATTGAACCTGCTAAAAGACAAAAGAGGTAAAATCCTTGAAGTCACAGGTGTAGGAAGTGATTTTTTAAACAGCACCCCATTGCATGAGAAATAACAGTAAGAAGCAACAAGTGAGATGACATCAAATTAAAAAGCTTCTGGGCACGCCAGGAAGGGAACCAGTCAGTGTCTCTCGAGATCCAGCCATGTTGGAACTTAAGAGGGCTGAGCAAGAAAGCAACATGCCCTCCTTCCTGGGGCGCAAGCGAGCAGCGGTGGGCAAGCCCTGAATAGAATCAACCAGCGTCTCCCGTGAGCCTACTGGCACATGGGCTGAGAATCAAACGTCCCATCATCCCCCTGACCCCCCACCCTCATTTAGCAACTGGATGGTGCCGAGGTCAGCCGGAGTTGATAGCAACCAATGCACATAAAGCAACTAAATGCATGTATTGTTAGGTTGATTATGTTGACTTGGGGCCAGAGGTCTGAGCATCTCTTATGATGATGACTGCATGCAATATAGCAAATATGGGGAATTTTTTTCTAGTTTCTCTTTGAAGGCAAATATTGTTTTCACTGTTTTGTTTTATTCTGAATAGTCATTTTGCTCTATTCAATATTCTGTTTTGATAGGTTTTATAATGTTTTGTTTCTGGTTTGATTTTGCTATACCTGATTGAATGGACAACTACTGCAAAGATAATGAGATATACTATGACACCTATTACTGTTATCCCAGTAACCTGCTGTGAAGTTCTGTACCAATTTCTCTGCTTTGTCTTGATTGGTTTTGTTCTGTCTTGTTTTGTTGTATTTTACTATCTTCAAAATAAATAAAATAAATAAAGTAAAATGTGAGAAAAAAAAGCTTCTGGACAGCAACGAAATCAATTGGTTGAGCAAAGAGATAACCCACAGAATGGGAAAAAATGTTTCAGCTAATTCTTGGACAGAGGATTATATATCTAGAATATATAAGGAATGCAAAAGAAAAATTAGACCACCTAGAATAAAAGATCCAATCAAGAAACGGGCAAGTGAAATAAACAGACACCTCTCAGAGGAAAAAGTACAAATGGCCAACAAATATATAAAAAAATGTGGGCATCAGATAAATGCAAATTTAAACAACACTAAGATTCTATCTAACACCAGAAGGAATGACAGTCATTAAGAAGTCAAAGAATGACAAATGCTGTGGTGGGCATGGTGGAAAAGGAACCCTCCTGCATTGTTGTGGGAATGTAAACTAGTACAACCACTATGGAAATCACCATGGTCATTTCTCAGAGAACTAAAATGAGAAATCACATAGGACCCAGTTATTTCCCTTCTGGATACCTTTCCCAAAGAGCTAAGGTTATCACTAAAGTGTTACATGCATACCAATGTCTATAGTAGCACAATTCATACTAGCTAAATCCTGGAAGCAGACGGTATCCATCAACAGACAAATGGATAAGAAAATGTGGTATCTATACATAATAGAATACTACTTGGCTGTAGAGAAGGATTAATTTGAGACATTTGCAGGAAAATGGATGCATCTGGAAAATACAGTATAATGTTGAGTGAAATAAATCAGACAAGCTTACATACCACATGGTATCTCTCATTTGAGTGAGGCAAAATACAAACCAAAAGAATAACACAGAATGGATAGAAGGACACAAAAGGAAGATCTATTGCAAATGGGAAGGGGTCCAGAAGACCAATGGTTAAGGGGAGAAGAGAAGGGAAAGGTAAAGGAAAAATAAGTAGAATTAAGATATGCCGAATACCGGAATCTAATAACCTTATGAATGTAAGCATTATATGTCATAAAAATCAGCTGAGAATAATTACCAGAATGAAAATGGGGGAAGGGGATTTAGAGGTGTCGGGGAGTGGGAAGGAGAAGGGACCTCAAAAAAAGAAACAAGCTGTATTATATACATGTACCCATTCCCCAAAATGAATGTAAACATCATGTACTGCAAACATGCAGTAATCAAGGAAAAATTAAAAAAAAAAAGAATAAGCTACTGCCATTGTTTTAGTAACAACCTTGAAGTTGGCAATAGCTTACTTTTGCTGGATTCTGTCCAGGTTACAAAGCACTTCACATAATGATTTATCGTTTAATCCTCATGGTTAATCCATAGGTTAGCTATTAGTCTTATTTTACAGATGAAGAAACTAAAGTTTAAATGTTAGCTATTATCATAGTTCAGATTCCCTAGAACCAGAGCTTGAGAGAGGGATTGTTGTTCGATGATGTATTGGATGAATGAGTTTAGGAGAAGGAGCATGAGGAAAGCAGAGTGGTACAAAGGAAAAAAGCAACTCAAGTGTGAGGCATGTGCTGGAGACTAGTTCAGCATGACCTCTCAGAGGGCTCTGGGGTGACTGACCCTAGAGCAGGTCCCACCTGCGAACAATAGAGCTGGCCTTCTGTGTACTGGCTGCTGGTGCAAGAGTTTCTGGGCAAAGCAGCTTCTTCTTGACCTTCTATGAATTTACATCAGAAAAGTGGAAAGCTCTGTTCTGTTGGCAGTCAGCATTCAGAGCAGTTGAAGAATGGATACACTGGCCTAGTAAATGGGATCAGGTTGAGAAACTAATAGGGTCTGTTTTAAGTGGCTGTGCAAGATAACACAGGTAGGTAGTGTCAGCTATGCTTTGGACCCAAACCTACCGGTGGCAAGTCCGGTGCTTTTTTCAACATAAATGAATAGAAACTAATGATCTCCTCCCTCCAAGTAGGCTATTGTTATCTGTAGAGGGAGAATTTATTAACTGTATGCTAATGTAAATAGTATCCAAATAGTATTTTGATATTACTGATTACATTGTGTTAATCAGAATGCATTAAGATCTTAGATTTATTTTCTGAGTCCTAAGTATGAAATCTTGAAGTGAATAATATGTATCACCTAAAAAGTACCTGATAAATATAAAGGCTCGATATTATAAATTATGAATGAGCAAACTTCTATACTGATGGGTAACTAAATACTTTGTTAGTACTCATTCGTTGTTGTACATCCATCCATAGAACACTTTTATATAGACAAATAAGACTGAAAAATTAGCCATCAAATTCTATCGGCATATCTCTACCATTGCATATAAAGAAGGGTTCAGTTGAACCTATTCAGTTGTAGATCACCCACTGTGGAATATGGCTATTGATTGCTCTTGCAGCCCATATAAATATTTAATAATATGTTCTGCTCTAAACCTAAGATTAATACAATAGAATTACAGAGCCTGCAATATTGCAACATAGTTTGCATTGTAATGGTACAAGTGAAAACAAAGCAGTAAATAAAATAAAATATATAATACTGCTGAGAACCTAAGTATCTTTTTAGATTAGTGTAAAAGTAGTAGAAATAGTTATGAAAAGTGTGATGCAATTTTAAATCATTTCTAAAAGTCGTATCTTGGAAGAAAAACTCCAAAAACATTTTTAAAACAGTCTCTCATTAAGTCATACCTGCACTATTACTAGCAAATAAAAGCTTTGAAATTAGTATCAGTTAATATTGTTATACTAGCAAATGCCACTTAGCAGGGTGGTGAGCTGGTTGCTTGGTTTCCCAGACTCTTTCATTTTTAAGGTACAAATAAAGTTATTTTTCAGAACAAACTTGTGCTATCCGTGGCAGGATTCCAATAAAGAAGAAATTTAGAGAAAGTAAAAACCCTTGAAGTGAATTTTGCATTAATTATGTTATCTAAGGTAGCACTGTCTGAGTGGATATGATGCAAGCCACAGTTATAATTTTTAAAATTTCTAATAGCCCAATGACAATAGACAGGTAAAATTAGCTTTAATAGTAAATTTTATTTAACTTGATATATCTGAAATATTAGTACTAAAACATGTAATCAATATAAAATTTATTAGAGATATTTTTAAATTTTTTTATTATTTTGAAGGTTGTAAAATACAACAGAACAAGATGGAGCAAAGCCAATTGAGACAGTATTGAAATTGGTACAGTGCTTCACAGCAGGTTACCGGAATTACAGTAATAGGTACCATAGTATATCTAGTTATCTTCACAATAGTTGTTCTTTCAATCAGATATAGCAAAATTAGAGGAAATACAGAGCATTATAGAATTTATAAAAACAGAATATTGAATAGAGCAATTCTACTAATCAGAAAAAAACAAAACAGTGGTAAACATATTTGCCTTCAAAGAGATGGTAGAAGGAAATTCCCCTAATTTGCTATTTTGCATATGGTCAACCTCTCAAGAGATACTCAGACTTCTGGCTCCCACTTGCTAAGAGCGGGGGGATAGGATGTTTGATTTTCAGCCCATGCAGTGGTAGGTTCACAGCCGCTTACCAGGGAGGCAAGCTGGCTGCTTGGTTTCTGAGCGCCCTAAGTTCCAACATGGCACGGGTCTCAGGAGACGCTGGTTCTCGCCCTGTGGCAGCCACTTAGCAGGGTGGTGAGCTGGTTGCTTGGTTTCCCAGCGCCCTAAGTTTCAACATGGCATGGATCTTAAAGAGATATCTTAAACCTCTCATTTTTTCACAATGTCTTCAAATTCTGATATATATATTTTTACCCATCCAGTACATCTCAGTATGGACACCACATTTTAAGTGATCAATAGCAATGTAGGTAGTGACTATTGTACTTGACTGCAGATACCAAAGGCATGATATATTGGAATTAAACTCAAGAGAGCACTATTCTATTTTTCCACAAGTAGAAAATGAGTTCTTTATTCCCTGTACTCCTTTTTGTTTTACCTTTTTTTGTTCAGTGAGCAGCCACCGAGAAGCTGCCTAACCACTCTAAGGTGCCCAGTTGCTCCATAGAAGTGAAGAGTCCAGTGCTGCTATTGGCTTAACTTCTTCCTGGAGCACTTGCCTTCCAGGAAATTCCTCTGGAGGAGAAAGCTGGTGGAATTTTCTGTGACCCAGGGATTGACCCCAAGGCCTTCGCACTAAGCTACATACCCGGTCCTTTTTACTTTTTATTTTTGAAACAGGGTCTTTCTAAGCTCCAGAGTTGCCCAGGATGTCTCAAATTTGTCATCCTCCTTCCTCAGCTTCCAGAATGCTGGGGTTACAGATATCTTTCACTGTGCCCAACTTTCTGTATTTCTTTCTATCCTATATACATCCACTTCAGATTTTCTTATATCTGATCAGAAGTCTATAAAGACTGGGAAAAATCCTGGAACTTGGAAGCATGTGTCTTTTCTACCATTCCCCACATTTCAAACAAGGTGGAAGGAGGGAGGAAAGAAGGACCCTTTGCTTAATTTAGGTAAGCATCAGCTTTCTCCTCCAAAGAAATTTTCCCGAAGGCAAGTGCTCCAGGAAGAAGTTGAGCCAATAGTAGCTCTGAACTCTTCACTTCCGTGGAGCCATGGGGAACTTTAGAGTGGTAGGCAGCTGCTCAGTGGTGGCTTTAAGGTAGATGTCTATTTACCTGCTCTGAAAAACATCACATTGCTTACTAGAAAGGAACAGAAGATCATTTGAGAGGCATACTAATTACAGCTTTCAGAACAAAGCTCTAGTTCTGGTACCTTTGGAAAGATTTAAGATCATTTTGAATGCTCCACATAAAATTTTCTTCTTAACTTCAATTGATAAGAATTATGCAAAACAAATGTAGAAAATGTAATGTAGTGCTAAATTATATAGTGCTGATATGCTATCATTTACTGTTCTGTTGCTAATGGTTTCTGATGGTACTCTTTCTCTCTTCTAACCAGATATCATAGTATGAGAGGCTCCAAACTATAGAAATTGCCTTTACCTAGACTTTGTTGTGACTCCTAGTGTGCTTTTGTGTTCAGATCTTAAGACTAAGGAGCAGGAAGAGTACCTTAAAACACTGATGCTGAGAATTTCTAATGTTTAGATGTTTATGAAATAGGAGAGATGGAATTTTCTTTGTTTACTTTTGGAGTATTCTTTCTCATTCCATAGAAAGAGCCAATGTTTCTAAAGCTTAAAGACTTTGCTGCATTACCTTTAGTTTCTAAAAAGACAATAAAGTTTGGGAACCACCAAGTATTTTTACGAGATGTACTTCAATGGGTGATTCTGATTGGCTTGGATCAGGGCTTACCAGTCACAGTGCAAAGTATGAACTGTAGGCATATTAGAGAAGTGGTATGGGGTACATAAAATTAGACACAGTGCCAAATACTAGATTTACAATTTTATAGTTAAAATGACTGTAAAAGAACTTGCAAAAATGATGCTCATACAAAAGTCCTGTCTTGTGTAATAATGACACCCTCCTAACACAAATGAGAATAGCAATAATTAGTTTTTCTAATTTATGCCATGTGTTAACCTTATGCATCTCATTCAGCCAGGTTATAAAACTTTCCCATTAAATTTTTTCCTCTGGCACTCACATTAGTGGAGTTTGAAATCTATAGAATTATGTAGAAATTACTGTACCCTGTAAAATTCTCCATCTAATAATTTATTTTTATAAGGCAGAATCTAAGACTTGCTTTATAATTATTCATCTGGTTCCCTAGAGCAGAGAGGCTTTTTGCAATGTATTAATCTAAATGGCAAGAACAATCCCAAATGCTGATAGCCCTTGTGGTATATAAAATGAGATCAACACACAGCCATCCCTGAAAAGTTTGCTGTTATTGAATATAAATTCACTCAACAAACATTTGCTGAATGTATTCCAGGTATTAGAACAGTGCCAGGTATTGGGATGCAAAGTCACCCCCAGAGGTATGGTTCTGGCCCTTGGGTTGCATATGTTTTTTTCTGATAAAGGAAAGGTGTTACAAATAACCAGTCTTCAATGTACCTCAACAGAGGACATTAATTATCTGCAAGCACAGCACTGCTAGATGTTAAATTTTGGATGTGAAGTCTGAGTTTTTTCAAAGTTTGCCTCCCGAGCTTTATGTTTCATGGCATGGACAAAGGAAGACAAAAGTGCCTCACTCTGTTGAAGAGCAATTGAAATACAGATACCAAGGGGACTCCTGCTTCCAAGGTACACTTTTGGCTAGCTCTTCTCTAGAGAAATAAAAAAGACTTAAATTTCTGGTTTTAAAAGTCTATGCATTTTCAACAGAGGGGAAATTTTTAAAAAATAAGGAGAATGCTAACTTATCTGTGTTAACGATGACTGACAGATTAAAATAGCTCATATTAGGAAAAAAGAATTTTATAGTCATAGAATATGTGTGCCTTACATTAGAAAGAAGATTGGTAGAACTAATCCTAATGTTTCTGGTGCAGCTAAAGAAGATGAAACTGAGAACTATGATTCATATGTAATAAAATAATTACAAGACTAGTGAGGTGAAAAGCTTATTTTCGTGGCTAAATAATGAGAATAATAAATATTAAGCAGATCCTTAGCAGAAACTATATATGTAATGCTTATGTCAGAGATGATAAAAATACTGAAAAATAAGAGTAGACCTAAAAGTTAAAAAAGTCTAATAATTTTGCAATATTAGATTTTAATTACTTTTTATTTTAAAGAGGATAAAACCAAAGAAAATAAAATAGAATAAAACCAATAAAAATAAACTAGTATAAATAATACATGACTTGAAAACCTTACAAAATCGGGGACGCTGGGAAAACAAGCAGCCAGCCAGCTTGCTGTTCTTGTAAGTGGCTGCGGCTTCCCAAGCCGCGGTCGCCCCAGGGTGAGAACCCATCAGCATTTCCTGAGATCCAGGCCATGTTGGAACTTGGGGCACTGGGAAAACAAGCAGCCAGCTCGCCGCTCTGGTGGGCGGCTGTGAGCCTTCTGGTGCGGGCTAAGAATCAAACATCCATATCCACCCCCCACCCCCCACCCCCGTGAGCAAGTGAGAGCCAGAGATCTGAGCATCTCTTGCGAGTTTGACTATATACAATATAGCAGATAAGGGGGATTTTCTTCTGCCATCTCTTTGAAGGCAAATATTTTTATCACTGTTTTGCTATGGTACTGCTCTATTCAATATTCTGTTTTTATAAGTTCGGTGTTTCCTTTGATTTTGCTATACCTGATTGAAAGAACAACTATTGTGAAGAAAACGAGATATACTATTGTACCTATCACTGTTATCCCGGTAACCTGCTGTGAAGTTCTGTACCAATTTCACTACACTGTCTCAATTGGCTTTGTTCCATCTTGTTCTGCTGTATTTTTTACTACCTTCAAAATAAATAATACATACATACATAATCAAAAATAAACTAAAAAATAATAATAAAAAATAAAGAAAATAAATAAATGAAGTAAATAACAACAAAACAGATCAGTAAGGTACTGAGCAAGCTGAAACATGATATAACTAAACAGATAATGGACTTAAAAAAATGAAAGGAGGAAGGGAGGGTGCTCTAAAGGATATAACTGCATGTATATTTAAGTATGTAGGATTGATAACCATGTTGCTGAGTTTTTATTGGATCATTGAACAGAACTGTTTGCAGCCTCACTGTTTGAATGTCCACTTTGTATGCTTTAATTTTGTAACTTGAACAACTATATCTAAGAAGACATTATGTAATGTATCAACTAATGATTTCTTACTTTTTTTTGAAATTCTGTATTGTTTCTACCCTTTTTTCTGTTTTGCTTTTTTCCTCTTTAAATAAAATGAAAAAAATTACCAAAAAATCCTTACAAAATCAGCAATAGTTATCACAATGCCTTTTGTTGTCTTCAAAATAGCTGCAGATATCTTTAAATATAGTAAAAACTGTACAGAACAGAGTAGAAATAATACAAACAAAAGAATGAATACAATAAAGGACTTCAAAATAAGCTAATAATAAATCCGAAATGGCTACCATATCTTACCATCTTTTAAACAGCTGCTCAAGCCATCAGATTTAACATAATTAAACAAAAGAAAATAAAACCCAACCCAAGAAAACAATGAAAATGATATGGTTTCAAAGTGGGGAAGATTTTGAATTATTTTGGAGGGATATTGTAGTGAAAAAAATTCTAGTAACTCTTTGAAGGTAGAAATTGAATTCTTTTTATTCCAGTATCCCCAGTACTGGGCAGGACCCAAATTTCAATAAATTCTAAGTATATGTTTGTTAAATGAGTGGATGGGATAAAATAATAAAATAATGCTAACAGTATATTTTGGGAGAAAGAACTCTTTATACCTATTATGCATTATGCCTTGCTTTTTCTCAAGTTCTTTACATTGGCAGTCCCAAATAGTTCTCCAAGTCAGGAGTACTCAGTGTGTGGTCTCTGGTCCAGACCCATCTGCAAATTGTTGCTTATCCATGACAAGAGTAGCACAGAAATTTAAAAGTTACTATTTAGAATTTTAAGCAATTTGACAATGCCAAGGCATCTAAAAGTACCATTATGTTTACCCTAATTTTTTTTTTACTATGGTTTAAGAAAGTAACAGTCAAAAGCAAGCAAAAACAAAATAAACCCGGAAAGGAGAAACCGTTGTTTCTTTAGACAGTTTTAAAAACACTGCTTTCAGCATGTACTAGAGTCCTCACTTTACTGATGAGGAAACCCATGTCAGTAATTCACACAGCCACTAAAGGCTCTGATTGCAGGAACCAAAGCCCTCAGCTATTTTATAGTTGGAAAACAGATGCCTCTTCTAGTTAAGGGCTTCATTTTATGTTCTTATTGATACAATGAAAATAGAAAGCATGTGGCTATTTTTTCCTTATTCCAAATGCAAACTGGGCCTCACTGGTGTAAATAACAGCCTCCCTAGCAGCAGCAATATTCAGGATTGAGGTCAGAAGCAGAATGCAGTGCAGCAAGGAAGCTCACACAGGAAATAAATGGAAAGGGGAAGCTTTCTGCAACAGGGCAGATCTGGCTTGTGATCTACCCAGGAGGGAGAAACGATTTAATATACTTCCCAAGCAACCCTCTGTGCTCCCTGAGCTCTCCTGCCCAAGTGGACATGAATCCAAGAGACACTGTCTATTTACAGTGAGTTGGAGAGGTCAGGTATTAGCGGGGTTAAGGAGGACAGGATGCAGGGTGGGAGGGGACGGGGCTTCATCTACTGATGCTTGAAAGCAGGCGAATGCTTGGAATACCCAGAATGTAGCGGCAGGCTGTTTGGTGCTTTGTGTCTCACCTCATTTGGACAATTTTTTTTTTCTTCAGTGAGAGCATGGAGAAATACCACAGAGTTTTCTAGAAGCAGGGACTCCTAAATTGGCAGCATCAGATGTGATCAAATTAAGTTAAGCCTTTATGTATTTAAGATGATCTCTCATCCTTGATTGGTTGTATAGATGCCAAAGGAAATATGTAATGTTGATGCAAGAATACTTGATTTTATGAGTGTGTTAAGAAATATCTTGGAAATCAAACAGTTAAAACAACTTTGCAAACTCTTTGCCAGCTGTGCCTGCCATCCTAGGGTCTAGATTTGAAGGCTGCAGCCAGTTTGCAGCCTGCGAGGACCGGGTTCTGGCAGAGGCCGGAAACCACTTGGGGGCGGTGTTGTAAAGGGCAGCACACGTGGGCGTGGCCACCACGAGGGCAGTAGCAGGTTCCTTTTAATCTCAAACACTCCTGGGAAAGCGGATTTTATTTTACTCCGGTACTAGGGATGAGAGGTAGGGCCTTTTCACTGAGCTACACCCAGTCCTTTTAAAAGTTTCATTCTGAGACAATTTTGTTAAATTGCTGATTTGTCCCGGCTGTGCCCAAACTTTCGGTTCTCCTGCGGGAGCCTCTCCCACCGCGGTGATTCCAGGTGTGCCGCCCGCCTGCACTGGCAGGAGGCCAGTCTGCTTGTTTGTTAAGTGAACGCTTGATCTAACTCAGAGAGTCATCCCACATGTCAGAGGAGACTTTCAAAACTCTGCTCAGGAATCGCTTCTCTTCACCTTTTCAATCTTTCTCCTCCCAAAGTGAAATACATGCCATAGCGCTAAACGAATTGCTCAACATTTTCCAGTGTAATTTTGCTTTTTTTTTTATTAGATTATAAATTCTTCAGGGAAGAGGCAGTGTCCCGTTCATTCATCCTTCTATTACAATGCGCAATGCAACCAGGCATACAATTAGTGTTCAGAAGATGTTTACTGAATTGAAGTGACATTAAATTTTCTAAGAAACAGATAGGTCTTGTGCAACTGTTTTTTTTTTCCACTTACATATTTAATCATTTAATATTAAAAATAAAATAACTAGCACTTATAGGAGCTAGAGAAAAATATATTATGTAAATTATGACTTAACTAAAAATTACACTGCATTTTGTAATGATAAAGGATAAGGAATTGTGAAAAGTGCAAAATAATTGTGTTTGGGTAATGAACATCTTATTGTAATGAGTCATCTTTGTTATTATTTACTTGAAATAGTTCATTATATTTGATTTACCTGTTTTTTTGGGGGGGGATTTGGAATCGAACTCATGACCTCATGCTTGCCAGGCAGGCGCTAATACCACGGAGCTAAATCCCTAGCCTGGCACTTATTTTTGTAAAATTAGAAATGACTATTTGGAAAAGAGTTCAGACCTTCTGTGACTGAGAAGTGTGTTACTGAAGTCCACTTTAAATTTGGAGGAACCAAGAGGAACCAGGTATGATGGCACAGGCCTGTAGTTCCAGCCCTTGGGAGGCTGAGGCAGGAAGATTGCTGTAAGCTCAAAGCCACTCTGGGATACACAGTGAGTTCAAGCCCAGCCTGAACTATATAGTGAGACCCTATCTCAACACCTCCCCACAAGCTGCTAATAATGTTGATAATGATTAAAAAATAGAATAAGGAGGTGAATAGGCAATAAAGTACAGGGTTCTTGGCAGGAATAGTGCATTTGTGAAGGGAATTCCTTACCTTGTAAAATTTCTAGGACACAGTGAGAATTCCAAGAATGAAGAATCACCTTAGGCTGGCACTACAATTTGAAATAAGCATCTGTCTGCTCCTGGGTCACTGAAATAGGCATGTCATTGTTCTCAAAAAAGCATTTCTGCTTTCTGTTCAGTTGATTGGACACTTTTCCCCCCAAAATATCTGTAGCTTTTTATTGTCTCCAGTGTTTCACTTACTATCAATTGATGAAAAAATGAGCTTGTCTTAAAATAAATTCATCTTGCAACCCAGGCATGGAGGCATATACCTGGGATCCTGACACTTGGGAGGCTGAGGCAGGAGGATTGTGAGTTTGAGGGCAGCCTAAACTATAGGAGTTCAAAGTTGGCCTGGATTACATAGTGAGACTCTGTCTCAAGAACACAAAATCAGTAAGTAAGTAATATAGAAATAAATTTACCTTGCAAATTTTTAATAAAAACAAAGTTATAGCAGCAATGAGAAAATTTTGAATGAAATCTCTCTGGTCAATCTTTTTTCAACTCTGGTTTCTGATATCTCTGTCATGAGAGAAGAAAAACAATGGTATATAACGAAGTAGAAATAATCTGGTGGGTTTTTTGGGGAGGCGGTTGGGGTCTTGAGAGTTGAACCCAGAGGTAAGTGTGTGCTAGACAAGTGCTGTATCATCGAAACACATCCTCACTCCTAAATTTTACAGCCTGGAGAATTCTATGAGCAACAAATCACAGTTGAAACTTTGCTGCTCTACTCCAAAGGTAGTAAAGGACGAGATATCCAATATGAATTGTTACAAACAAAGAAAACGCAGTCAGGTGAAGATTGATGCTCCCCGGGAAAGCCATCTGTTGATACCTGTGTGCTCTGAGATCTGTTCGAGTTCAGTTAGCCCAGTGCCCTCTGAATATAGTGCGCACCAGCAGGATTGCTAAAGGAGTGAATGGGCGTGGGAAGGAACAGATATTTTCCAGAAGTACATTTGTAATGGGAGGATGTCGATGTGATTTATCTGGTTTGGCTTTCCCTGTGACCTCATTAATCAGCACAAATTGTGGGTTTTCAACTTGTGCCATGTGTAATTTGTACTTTCCAGTTCACTCACACCTCTGGGGCCTTAAGAATCACACATCTGGGAACTCTTTGCACAAAAGACTTCATGTAAGTGCAGGTTTTAATTTTGAAGTACTGTAAGTTTTGTCAAGTCCAGTTTCTGTAACTTTTCAGTGCCAGCCTTAAAAGACAGAGGCAATTAGTCTATAGATTATCCTGCCAGAGTCATAATAAAGCAAGCTTGATTCCCAGAACTCTCTGTCTCGGGCACTATCTATCTTTCTTTAAGCATCTTGGAACTTATCCTTAAGCTTGTTACTTTTTTCCCCTCAATTCTTTTCCTTTCCTGATAAGGCAAAGGAACTATGCAGTACCCAGTTTCAGTTTAATTTTGTGACCTTGAGGCGTACTATTTCTTTCTATAATAAAACACATCAGTTGTAAATTATAACCCTTGAAACCACCACCACATTGCAGTAATGTGAGGTTTTGACTCTACTTGTAATTTGAAATATTATGAACAAAGTAAGTTTTAGTCAGCATTTGGTGGGGGCAGCTTCTGTCAGGCAGGCACACTGCGTCCACTTAATTTCTTTCCCCTCAGTAATATGAATTATGCATCAAAGGAAAAGCTACTATTGAGACATAAGGAAGGTGTCTCACTAGAGGAATATTCAGTCAAGAACTAGACTGATTCCTTTTTTTCCTGCCAGTTTTTCATTCATTAGCATTGGCACCATTTGGAAAAATTAACTGTCCCTTTGCTGGGTTTGAAGTAGAGTGACAGAATTAAGAAAGCAATGCTATATATATTTCCGTAATGTTTCTCTATTCAAAGATGTGCATTAGCTTTTTCCTACAATAGTCAGTAATTACTTCCCCGAAATATCACCGTGCATAAGCAGACCATTTCCCCATTTCTTTTATAGAAAGGCATGACCAGATCAGGTCCATCGTTGGTCTCCTGGTACTATGGACACTAAAATCACTCCACTACTGCTGGGCCAAGCAGTGGATAGAAGTTGGCTCATGAAAGCCACAACTATTTGGAAGATTGCGCCAGGCCTGGCTCAGGATTTGTGTCTGAGAGTTCCCAGCAAGGGCTTTTGGTTTGGTTCTATCAACTTCACATCAACAGCTTTGAATTATTTTGCTTGTTCTTGTTAGTTCAGACAAAGTAAGGAGTCCTTGGAAACAGCATCATTCTAGGGGCTTAAGTCACACTGGTCTTTGCATCTCTCCAGGCCCTTTCCAAATTCACACTCTGTCTGCTCCCATGAATTTACTTTTCTCTTCAAGACTTAATCTGCATGAGTGTAAAGTCATTTCCTGGTCTGAAATCTGATGGTCTGATGTTTTCCACTGTACTTACTTACTTTTTGGTATTATGACTTATAGTAGCCACAGGTTTAAATTTAGAGTACTTGGTTCCTATGCAGGTTAAAGAATGTCACACAGATGCTTAAATAAGTAGATCATTAGAAATTACAAATTGTCATGGGAAACTGAATTATCTATAAAACTGTGAAGTATTCTGAGTTAAGTATTAAAAACCCGGTAGGGAGAAAAACATGCTTTTGTGAGAAAAAAACATATATGGCCTCTATCAAATATATAACTGATATATATATTGGATAGAATCATATTTGGTGATGTGACAAAATACGAGTGCTAAGTGAGGACCGTGAAGATAAACAAAATGAAGGAGAAGAGGTGATGGGTCCTTTGGTGGTCCACACTGTCTTCTTGGGTCATCGTTCTACTCTTGACTCGGTGCCATCTGAACTCTGCTTCCAGCAAGCAACACTGAGGTCCCTGGTCATCTGGATCTGCTCTCCTGTCAAAGTTCACGTTCCCTTTGCAAACCCAGTGTCTAGCTTCTGGCTCTGGTCCTGCCACACTTCTGCTGGGCAGCTCCTTGTCTTCTGCATTTTTTGACTTAATAACAATCTTCCTTTTTTTCCACCTAAAATGGGCACAGCTTGGAATTCTTCTAGATTTCTGCTCTCTTCCAACATAAACGGCCCCTATCACTTGCTTTCCTTGTTTCAGCTTTCGCAGAGCATAGAAATACTTGATAAAGTCACAGAACTGTTCTGATCAGCCTAAGAAGTCACACAATGTATCCTCCTAAGCTGGAGCCTTGCTGTTAGCTGTAGTCCTTGGTGACAGCATGCCACACTATTCAAAGTATGTATGTGAAACTCAAGAGAATTTTTCATGTTTCATCTCTCTCAGCTTCTCCTGCCGCACCCTGGAGCCATCCTGGTAGAACTTCATGCCTGGCCTCATCCCTTCATTTTGATCAAAGTTATTACAGCTTCCTACTTCTATCCTCTAAAATTTGTATTGTCACATGTCTATTATTTCCTTAGTATCTTCTATTCTAGATCAATATGGTCCCCTCTCCTTTCCAAAACCAACAGTAACTTCAACGCTCATGATTCCAGCTCTTTCAACTCTTTTCAGAATTTTAGCCATTAAATTTTCATCTTTTCTTATATTCAGTATTTCCACTGATGACTTTGTTTTTATCCTGTTGGGAAATAATTCTCTATTGGTCTCTTGTGGTTTGCAAGTCTTTGAAGAAAGGTGTAACTGCTTTCGTTCTGCACTATTATCCCAAGGATATTTGAATAGCAAGCAGCCTCGCAAGATAGAGACATTATCTCTTTCCAGAGACAAGAGTAAGTTCTCTTATTCTTGTAAAAGAATTGAGATCCTTACAATAATCTTCTCTTGTTGATGCAAGTGTCACCTGACCTTTTCTGGGTTGCTTTGCAGGAACTGAGGCCATTGGGACCAGCATGAAAAAACACTAATATTTTGACTACTACTGTTGTCAGGAGTAACTAAAAGCCTGCTCTCTGATTTAGTGTTCTTGTATCTTCTGCCAACACTTTTTCTGTGATCACTTTTTAGCTTGGAAGTGGGTTAAGTCTCAGACACTTTATAGTTTTTGAAAAAATAATGCCATTCTTTCAAACCCTCAACAAACATTATCACCCACTTCTGTTACTGCTTAATTTTCTCTTGCATTCACTATTCAACTTCACAAAAGAGATAACTACACTTCTTTCCAGAATGCCCTTACAATGTGCTCATACCTGTCTAGAATTCAACGTTTGTATCCAATCCTAAAGCTGTTCCTTGGAAGATATTAGGATCTTTCTGATTGCCAAATAGGGGAATTATTTTTTCTGGGTCCTCATCACATAAAAGCATGACCTTGATGATATTATATCCTGCTCAAATGCTTTAATAACTTTTTATTTTCTACAGACTTATGTACAGACTATTTAGACTGACAGTGCAAGGCAATCTTTTATGACTTGCAAGTTTCTTTCTCATGTTTCACTTTCTCCAGACAGCAAGGACTGTATCTCCTCTTCCAGTACCATACTTTTGTACTTTCCTATGAGAATACATTTCCATATTTTCATTAGTTGTTCTAATTGGAACTGTCTTTATTATCTTTCTTAAGCCCTTAAAGATTAGTCAAATAATGCTTCTCTTTGAAGCTTTTCTCAATCCTTTCCCCTAACTCGTACAGTTTTATTAGAAGGTAGTTTAAAAATGTTTCTTAAAAGATTGAAAACAATATCCCAACATGATAATTTGTAGCACAGTGTGGCTGTTTGAAACACAGTCCCTTTAAGACCTACCAAACCTATATATCACCTTCTACCCTTTTCCAGACAAAGCAGAGAATAGTTATTTGCCACTATGATGTACCTTTATTATGGGTTGTTGAAATTTTTCCAAATAGTTGAAACTAAAAGTTGTTGGGTAACTTAGCATGGAAACTGATATAAATATATCTATAATATTTTATTTTAATAAAAGCATCTAGATGTACATTCAATTTTAAATAACCTTTTGTTATATGTAAAGTTCTTTTAAGTATCCACATCTGCCTGCCAGTTGGTGTTCTGTGTCTCTGATTATACTACATCCTTAAAGTATACTCTGCAATTTCCACCTTGGCTTTGGTAAAGTGGCTTGAAAACTCGTGAACAATGTAAATTCAAATCTCTTCTATAGTTTTATGTTCTTGTTCTTAATCTTTGACAATTTATATTTGTTTGGTGGTGCCTTCTTCCTAAGGCATTCGTTTTTGTTTTAATAGAAATAACTCTTTCTTTTTGAGCACTCATAGTTAATTAATGAATGCAATATTTACTTAAATGTATACTTATAATACAAGTAGGATGAGGTTTACTGAGTTGGAAGCAAACATAGCTGATCCTCAGTAAGCACACAGCCCTTGCTGTTGGGGTAGCGGCACAAGGTCATCCCGGAGCAGCCCGTGGTCTGAGCACTTAGCTTGCCCTGTGGCTTAATCTGTGTGATTGTGGACATGAAAAGAGCATTGTCCAATCTGATGAGCTCTGAAAGCAGAAGGTTAAGATGGCTTCTGTTGCACTTAAATTAATCTTAGTTAATAGCACTGATCTGTAAGGAGGAGAACCAAACGAATTTGAATTTGCCTGAAATTCAAATATAAATGACTCAAGATGAGCTAGAGCTTTGCCAAGCCTCGGATTTTATACAAAGTCACAGAATGTCTCACCCTCTGGCTCATTCTCAATGAAGATTAGATGATCAGGCTCTGAATTGCACAATGCCACTCAAATTTTCATTGCTTTCTTTTTGCTTAAGGCTGTAAAGTGCCACAGAAATAAAAAAAAAATGTCATGTGATTGAGGTCTAAAGTGGCATCTAAAGTATAAACAGGGAGATCAGGTGCTGGTAGACAGGGCCGCACGTCCACTGCTGAGCTGCTAGACGCTGCTCCTGTGTCCATAAGGACAGGAAAACATTCCATAAAGCATGCAGAAGAGTCTATAGATGTTAAAATGTAAAGTTACTGTGCACCCTAATGTAGGAGAATAAATGAAGCTTGGAACAAGCTAATTCTGGAATGAATGGGATGGGAGAATTAGAATCTGACAAGCAGTTTTCCCGTGGACAAGGAATTACTTAGCTTGTCCTATTTGGTATCTAGCATTGCAGGAATTTTTTTCAGTGTAAATTAGCACTGTGATATGTTCTAGGTTGTTCAATATAGTTTTCTTTAGATTGGTACCTGCATGGGCAGGACCTGTAGTGAGTGAGCACATTTCTGCATTAATTTATGTTTTTGGGTTACCTTATGAACAGGAAAGTTGAGCTCTCTTTTCTTGCCTGTCCCTTTCTCTCCTATCTCTTCTTCTTTGGGAAATATCTATGAGTATATTTTTTTCAGCTCTAAGAATTTCTCCTTTTACAGCAACATGCATGGGAGTATGTCATTTGAAGGCAAGGAGATCATGATGAAGTGAGTTGTGTTACACTAAAAACAGAGGAAATAGTGAAGAGCAGAAAAAATACAATTTTGGAGAACGCTGGATATTCTCAGTTGACAGGCACCAGCAATGTTTAATGACCAATTGTGTAATAGCTAATTTAAGAAGCAGCATTTTTTCCTATCTTTTTCTTCCTTTCTACTACCTTTCTGTCTCCACAAAGAGTAAGAATTTCACTTGCTATCTCAGTATTCAATAAGGATACCTATCTGTATCAGTGGTATCAAAGGTTAGTTACATGAAACAGTCATTTGGGCATCTTAATTTCAGACACATTAGTTATATTTTGCTTTTTAAAAATTACCAAATCTTGGAAAAAAGGTTTACAAAACAAAATAGAACAATATATTGAAAGGTCATATTTGGATGTATCATTGCTGATAGAATGGGAAGCAGCCCGTCTGGGTGGGCGTGCCTACTAATAGTAATGTGATCTAACGCAAGTCGCCTGGTTTCTGCAATTTTTCTCTCCCCACCCATAACATAGTAAAAACAAGAATTTCTTCATGTGGATTCAAGAAATATTTTTTAAAAACTCTCTTAAATCTATGAAGAACTATTGTAAGAACTGACTTCCCTTCATTACTATTCCATGTGCTTTCTACACAGAAGCTGTCTTCCCACTGCGTCAAAGAACAACTTTCTGACAACACTAAAACTTTCCACTCACTCTGAAGATTTCATTGGGTCTAGACTGTCTGTCATTTACTGGTAGACCCCTTTCTTAGTCTACACTGCTTTTTAAAATGGCACGGAGAGTTGGATAATACCTGAATTCTGCTCAATGTGCTGTATCTCATGATACACAGCCCCATGTACCCAGTCTTGTAAAACACTGTCTTCAGGAGTGATACTTCAGGCTTCCAACATCCTTAAATTTGAGGAAAGAGTTTTGGAAAATATTATCTAAAATTAAATTATGGACTCTACTCTTCGTTTCACTTTTCAACAGATAGAATTTTAGCTTTAGGAGCTGATATTCAGACTCTTTCTCTGGGCAGAACCATGACAAGGAAAACGAAGCTGCACTCACTCAAGGGTTGAGGTTTGCCTGAGGGAGCCTCCAAGACAGAGTGGAACAAAGAAAGGTTAATGTTAACCAGGAGGTAATGAATGTGTGTGATAACGGCACGTATGCATTTGTGTTTCAGATTTTATTATAGTGGCCTGAATAAGGCAGAACAAGAAATACAAGGGGCTATTTTACAGCTGTCAAAAATGCTTAGCTTTCTCTGAGTGCTAGCAGGGAAAAGTCACCAGCTTTATTACTAGTACATATTTTACTTAGGGACTTTTAGGTATGAGGGTCTGTCTAAGCTTAAAGTATTAAATAATGAGTGACTATAGCATCCTCATTCTTACAGGGTTTAGAAAATGAATGATCTTAGCTTGGCTTGAAAACTATAGAATAGAATATATTTTTAGCATAATAAATCTTTTCAAACCGTTCAGAAAATAGATCCACAGAAAGAGCAAACAGATGGAAGCCCATGTGCTGTTTTGTAACATGTCCAGGGTTTTAAACTGGATAAACACTGAAACCCTGCAGCCGCAAATCTGCCCTTTCTCAAACAAAATCCTATGAGATTATGAGAGCTGCTCTAATCAAATATGCACATTTAAAATCCAGGAACCTCTGCCAACTTCTCTGCTAGGACCATATGATAAATGGTTTCAGTGCATGGACATTAACCCACTTCTTATTAATGAAAATATGCATAAGTACTTCTAGGATGCTTATTACGGCAACAACCCAAGCATTCAGCACATTAGATCACACAGAGAATCCAACTGAAGTATTGTAAAAACTAAGTTACTTTGCCATAGCCTCTCATCACATTATCTAACAAGATTCTATAATAATTTGAGGCTATGAATACAATTTTATTCTATTTCCCAAATAATTAACTCTAAAGCTCAGTCCGCATGGGAGAATTCGTTAAAAATTGTATTTTTTAACTTTGCCCTATTCTTATGTATTTCACATTATTCCTCACATCCACTTTCTTTTTGTTCTATGTGGTGAGGATTTAAAAATTTTTCATTAAAAAATTAGTTGGATTTGAAGGTGTAGAGTAGAAAGTGAGATTACCTAGGGAAGAGGTGAAGCCTTCCTGAGACTTATACCTCCACCAATGACCTGTAACCTATTTATCAGCAAGTAGCCTTTTATAAATATGTGCTAAATGAATGAATGAATGAAAAAAAGCTGGAGGGTGAAACCTCTTTATAACTTTGGAGTGCCAATGTAATAATTAAAGGAGTCTTTTCATTTGTTCTTTGTTCACACATTTTTTAAAAAAGTCATGGATAAGTGTTTGTGTTTTGGTTGAAAATTTTCACCATAATAGAGCACATCAGCTTAAAAGATCTTGAATGTGTTTTAAAATCTATTCATTGTAGTCTAGCACCATACTGCTTATAATCCCAGCACCCAGGAGGATGATGCAGGAGGATTATTGAGCCTATGAGTTTAAGAATAGCCTGGAAAATATAGTGACATCCTATTGTAAATAAAATAAAGTGGGTTTTTAATCTCCTTACTTAAAAATACAACCATAAATATTTGTTTAAATAGTTTAGAAATGCTGGTTACTACTAATTTATTCACTTGTTCCCCAAACAGAGGTTAATTCTTGGATTATCTGATGCTACAGATATTCAAGCCAAGATTGTGAGACTGATAGACACAGGAGCTTCAGGGATGAATGCATCCTATCCCTTCTTTTAGGGAACTCAGAGTGCAGAGAAGGTTGGGACTAACACTTAGATACATAACTGCACAGTGTTGGTTCCACGTCAGGGGATGCCTTCACTGTTGTGAAAATAATGTCAGTCCGTAGATAGTTAAGCACAAGAAGCAGGAAGACTTTCTGGGAACTGAAGGATAAGGTCATTGCCTGCAAGGGCAAAGCAATGGCCATAGGAGAAAGGGTGATGTGTTCAGAAAGGGGGTGTGCAGTGGGGTGTCACTGGAACAGGAGACTGGGAAGGGACTGGGACTGAGACAGAGGGGAGACTGTGGGAGGAGATGTGGCCACACAGGTAAATAAGGTGAGCCAGAGGTGAGCAGCAGGAGAAAAGCCAAGGGAAACGAATGTCTGGGGGTCTGCACTGGCTGCATTAGTTAAGAAGTCACAATAGCACGGTGACAGAGGTATTCAAGGGCAGTGGAGGCACACCTCCCTAAGAATGATATAAATCAAGGTGCTCTGAATTCTCTGGAAAAGAAAAAAAAAGCCTAGAATTTATAATGTTATTAAATCAGTTCACACAGGATAGATTTAACAGATCCCTTGTGGAAAAAAAAAATCTCAGCGTCAAATTGACTTCCCTACCTATATCCAAGTTACCTCTCTCTTTTCCCTTCTCCTCCTGAGCATTTGGCGTGTGCTCAGAGGATAAAAACTAATTTTACTAACAGCCAGCTTTCCTCATCCTCAGCCAGCATAAGAAGGTCAATCTCTCTCTGCTAAATCAAGTGACACAATCTAAAACCAAACAGAAGGTAATTCTTGGATTATCTGATGCTACAGATATTCAAGCCAAGAACCTCTTCATTACAGTGGCCAGCTAAAAGGTGACCAGGCTTAAGGCTGTTTGGTTATTTCCCTGCAGCATTTAAGTACTAAAAATAGCTTAGAAGCCAGGAGCAAAGGTAACACAAAGATATTATGTGGCTATTATTGCTGCTTCTATCATAAATGGTACAGAAATTGTATAAAAGGAGTAAGTAGCAGCATATGCAGAATTTACATCTGAAAGTGCTTTGAGTTTTAATGTGCTCAAAACTTTTAACTAGTTAAGTAAAGAAAATGATTTTTTTCAAAATATGAGTTTTCTTCTGTAATATTTTTCAATAGAGAAGAGACTAAGGAATCAATTATTTCACCTCATCCCCATTTTTATTTTATTTAAGATGAAAAATCTCTAAAGAAAGAGATTTACCATCCTTGGTAACCTAGATACAAAGTCTCAGGAAATATCTAAATTAATCTCTCATGCTGAAATGTAAACCTATTTCTTTTTATTTTTTTTCTCGCTGAAGTAAGGGAACAGCTGTCCATAATCTTCATCATATGCTTGCAAACTATTCTTATCACACCTCAGCATTTTCTCCTTTAAGTTGGCTATCTCTCTCTCCTTTCTTTATTGTTTATAGACACAAACATTTTGCTATTAATTCTTTTCTGTTCGAAGGGAAACTTCAGCATATAGACGAGCTACCCTGGTAGGATTTGTGTTCTGTGAGATCTAGTTGGAAAAGAGTTAATTGTTTGAAGTTCCTAGTTCTTGTATTCCTATCATACTAGTGTTAGAATTACATTCTTCTTGTTTGAGGTACTAATATGATAGGCAATGGATATGAAAGTAGGTGTAAAACAAATTTGCATATGAGATTTTCAAAGAAAAACCATTATTTTAGGATGCAGATTCAGACTTTAAAAAGAGACTAGAATATTTTATACCATATTACAGAAATTTGCTCAAATGGATCAAGGTATAAAAGTTAAAACTATAAAATTCTCAGAAGAAAAGAGTGGAAAACTTTGGGATGCTGGATTTAATAATAATTTCTTTGATATGACATCTAAAGCACTATCAACAGAGTGAAAAGACAACACACAAGTAGGAGAAAGTAGGTGAAAATTATAAATCTGATAAAGAATCCAGAATAAAAATACACACAACCCAATTTAAAAAATGGGAGAAGAATTTGGATATACATTTCTCTAAAAAAAGATACACAAATGGCCAATAAGTGCATAAGAAGTTCAATATCACCAGTCCTCACTAGATATTAGGATATACAAATTAAAATTATAATGTAATTCCAACTTGTGCCCATTAGGATGGCTAGTATCAAAAAATAACAAGTGTGTGTTAGGAAGGATATAGAGAATTGGGAATTCTGTACTGTTAGTGGAAACATAAAATAGCTGCTGTGGAAAATGGGATGGCAATTCCATATATAATTAAATGCACAATTGCCATGTGACACAGAAATTGAACTTTTGGACACATAAGAAAAAAAATCAATAGTGAAGAGATATCTGTGATATTGTGTGATATCACAATGGCTAAAAGCTGGAAGCAACTTGAATAACCATAGATGGATGAATATATAAACAAATGTGATACATACACATAGTGGAATATTATTCAACCTTAAAAAGGAAGGAAATGTGACACACGGACACATGCTTCCACTTGAATGAACTTTGTGGGCATTTCACTTAGTGAAATAAACCAGTTACAAAAGAGCGTATGATTCCATTAGATGTGAAATATATAGAGTGGTCAAAAATCATAGAGACAGAAGGTAGAATAGGGGCTTCCAGAGCCTGGTGGATGTGAGAAGTTAGGGTTTCCTGTGTTCAGAATTCTCATCTGGGGAAATGACAAAGTTTTGGAGATAGGTGGAGTAAGGGTGGGATAACAATGTGAACTGCACGCTTAGCTATGGGGAAAATGGCAAGTTTTATGTTACATATATTTTACCCCAATAAAATAAAAATGGAGCCAGAGTGTAAAGGGGACTGTGGGAGGCACTTGAGGAAAACTTTGTAGAGGATCTTACCCATTTTCCCTCTTTGTTCTGTGCTGAAGGCCATGGTGGTGGAGGGGGAACAAATGTGAGACAGACAGCAAGCCTTGACTCTCACTTGACCCCATGAACCAATGTATCTAGAGAAAAGCAGACTCGTTGCTTTGGTTGTTTGACCACAAAACTTTTGCTTTGGAGTAGGCCTGCACATGTAGAATTTGGGGGGGGAACGAGAGGCTTGAGAGTGCTTGTCAGCCAGGAAGAGGAGAACTGTTGTCAGATTTTCATGGATACCATGGAGGAGGCTTGTCAGGGGCAAGAGGATACCTGCAATGTAATGCTCTGTCTGGAAGCATGACTCAGGATGTCTGGCAGATGAGGGAAGCCTGAAAGTGATCACTGACCACTGCAGGAGACCCAGGAACTCAGGGTGCAGAATCCAGCAGGGACGAATCACACAGAGTCAGTTTTACAGACATCTGCCTGGCCAGTGGACACGAAGTCAGCTTATAGGAGTCCTGTTTCAAGTAAGAACCAAGTTACTCCCTTGTTTCCCTTCCGTTCAGATATCTATAAGCAAGGGGTAAAATGGAGGGGTCCCCAAATCAGCCAAGCAGAGAGAGCAGAGATTCAGTATCCAGTTCCAAGTTTTAACAAGTATCTTAGACTGTCAACCCTGATGTCTGAATTAAGACTGTCTTGCTGAATAAATGGCTACCTGTGAGTGAACAGAAATATTATGGGTCTGTGCAGAAGAGGAAGTTTCTTCACTTCAAAGGGATGGAAGAGACAAAAATAAAGCCACATTTGGATCATCGATCACATGCCATGTTTGTTGAATATACCAGTTCAAGATGGGATTCCTGGGTCCTTGAAGAACCAACATATACTTTCACAGAAAGTTCTTATAAGGGGAAAATAAAGTCTGTTGACCTCAGGGGAATACTTGGGTTTTGATTTGTGCTCAGATCCAATACTTATGGTTTCCTGTGTCATCTGCAATCATTTCACCTCTTTGAGCCTTGGTTTCCTCTTTTTAAAATGGACCTAGTTATGATATCTGCCACTTAGATGGTTCTTAGGTTCACGTGATACAATAAAAGTAAGTGCTTAATACATTTCAGTTATATTTTTTATTTTGGGTAAAGAAAGATGCAAGTGTTTGCCTCTTGAGAGTTTAGTTTCCAACCAAAAACATCACGAGTCTTCTCTCTTAGACCCTGAAAACTGGCAGGAACTTGGAAGCAGAACATTACAGATATCAAAGGCCCAGCTCAATTTAACTTGTGGCAAGATTAGTGGAGGGTCTGCCCTGAGCAATGCCCTGGGCTAGGCGAGTTGGGAGATGGTTTCTGTGCAGAGACTCCAGAAGCATGAGAACCTACTTCCTGGGGCTGAATTTTCTTCATAAAGCCTTTACCATGGCAACAAGGAAGCAATTGCAGAGCCCTGCAGCTGACACTGTGAAAAATATCACCTGCTCTCAAGGTATCCGAAATTGTACAGCATGACTCATGATGGGATTCTCTTTTTGGTATCTGCTGGGTCATAAATGCTGAGCAAACATATGGTATTAAAGAGGTTCTTAAGATACAGTGATCTTGTAAGGGGTAGAGAGCATGTTCATAAAACCAGAGATGAAGGGTTTGCAATATAACTTGCTCAGAACATGATGGAATGCTCATAAAGTCAATAAATACATTCTTTTTCTTTTCTTTTCTTTCTTTCCTTCTTTTTTTTTGGTACCAGGGATTGAACTCACAACTTCATACTTGCAAGGCAGGCGCTTAAGCCACTGAGCTAAATCTCCAGCCCCAATAAATATATTCCTCCTGTTCCTTAGAAGCCAAGAAATGCTGGGTTCTGGGAAAGCAGTGGTGAGCCCTTATGACAGGTATCTCACTCTCAGCAGGGTGACAAGGCCAGGGCTGGTGTGGAGGGCCACAGAGGAGATAGGCCATACATACTTATATTAAGAAGCCAGAAGTCGTCCTACAGTACAAGTGTCATGCAGAACAGTTTTTGCATAGTCAAGAAGATGAAATGGTGGCACTTAAGCTGAGATATAATGACAAAAAGGTTCTAGGCCTTGAGAAGATCCCAGCAAAGAGGATTCCAGCCACAGATGAGTCAGAGGTCAGAGAACTAGGAAGGTGTCTGAATTTGGAGGATCCTACTCTAAATTTGGATTTTTTTCCCTAAATTTGGTAGAAAATCATTAGAGAGTTTTAAACAGGGGAGTGATATAATGTGATTTATAGTCACTTAAAAAAGGTAATTGAAGCTGCTGTTGGAGATTGAACCGGATAAGAAGTGAGAGCCAAGCAGAAAGAAACTGAATTCTCTGAATGATAAATCATGCTCCTTGGAATAGAGTAGCAGAGGTAGAGAGAAGAGAGGTAAGAGATGCTCACTGTGTTGCTTATTTCCAGGGAAGGTAAGAATATCTTACTCAACGCTGAGGTATATGGCCTGCAACACAATATCCCAGACTTCCACCCACTCTTTACATCTGTGTCTTGTCTTTATGACTACACTGACATATCACTTAGTCCAGAGATACTGTGGTGAATTCAAACCTGATGGTCAATTTAAGCACCAGCGGAACTGAATTAGTGTGGTGCTGTGTGTAGATGGCTCACCTGAGTACTGTTGCCAACATAAAAAGGAGACCCGGAAGGGAAGAGTAGCCTTCTGGGTTCTCCTAAGTGTTGTTGTTTGGAACTGTTGGTTTTCCTGGAGGATCTTGTCCTGCTGGCTTCCCTGATATGAACTCAGCTGTTTTATTGGAAGAGCTTGGGACCTTGAGAATGGCTGTAGTTCACTTTGGGGGAGCTTTGATCTTTCCTTTGAGCATCGCTTTCTGGCTTCTGAGGGGAAGATGTGTGCTGTTCAGTCTCCAGGAGAAGCTTGTCATGCTGGCTTTTTTGAGGATGGCTGTGGTACTTTTCAGGGGAGCCCTGGTCCTTATTTTGAGCATCACTTCTTGGCTCCAGTGCAGAACCTTTAACCTACTGGCACAGAGCCTTCATTCTGCTGGCATACACTTTCTAGTTTCCACGCCTGAACTTTGGGCCTTCCCAGTGCAGATCCATGAAATAGACTTGCCCAAGTCATTGTTGTGGTCTCTAGGTCTCCAGCTGGACTCCACTGAGAGGCAGTATCACTGGTTCTAGGTTTTCAATTGATATCATGCAGGACATTGTTGTAGGATCCAGGCCCATGGCTGGATTGTCTAGGTTTTAGTGTGTGGACAGATTTCCTACACTTTCTTTGTATTTGACTCCTTGGGCGATCATTCTATACTATAAATAATGTGTCTCTATTGTTTTGTTCTCCTTGCAAACCCTGACTACAGCAGATATCCAGCACTTACCATGTGTGCAGCACTGGTCTTTCCCACCCTGGAATTTACCACAAGAAAGGAAATATAAGGAAATATAAATTTTATCTGCAAATAACACAGAATACAGCAAGTTCCCTGAATGGAAATGCATTGGTCTTTTTGAGTGAGAGTACAGAAGCCTAGGAGTACATGGCTAATCCCTGAAGAAAGACTCTTTCAGATGACATGAGAAGTCATCAGAGGTTTCAAGATGGATGGTGGCATGATCAGATTAGCAAGCAGGTTGAAGTGGGGTGAAAATGGCAAAGTGAGACAGGTTGGCAGGTGGATGGAGTAACACAGAATGAGATACTGGATGCAGTAACGAGGATAAAGATGGAGCCAGAGGGTGAGTATAAGACATACTGAGGAAGTATACAGCACTGAATTTGGCAATTGACCCCAAGATTGGGGATGAGTGCTCTAGGGAGAAACCCAAGGGAGGGAGGACTTGCAGATTTCCTAGCTTTTATTCCCTCCAACCCTCTTTTCTTCCATTTGCCCCATTCCTTTCTGTTTCCTTCTCTTGGTTTCCCTTCCTTCCTTTCCCTTCTTCTCTCTCTCTACTTTTTTCCATAAAAAACTGAACAAATAAAAAAATTCTGTTTCATTTTATCTGATTGTTCATAGACAGTAAGGTAAACTGAATGTTACTACATTTCATTAGTCATTAGTTTTTATAACTTTACACAGTTAGGACTCAACATATGGGGGTTAGATACATGTGTATGTACACATATATGTATGTTTTAACTAAACAATTATTTTTTAACAATTATTTTAATGTAAAATAAGAATTTACATGGAATAAATCTACCAGAAAGCAGACCATTAGCTCCAAATTTTCAAACAAAGTCAAATGCTTATATTTTACTTCTGTAAAACCCTAACTTACAACTCTATTATTTAGTATGATTACCTCCTTGGATAGTGGCAACAGTTTTCTAACAACTAAGGGCCATCCATTCAAAGTCACCATAGGCTAGCTACATGCAAGTGTATCCAGAAAAAATTTTATACCTTAGAGCAGAAAAGGAACTATGCACAAATTATGCATTTGACTCAAACTGGGAAATTAAAATCTCACTTCAACATGTTTCAAAAGACCAGCCTGAAAGTCACATATGCTTAGACAAACCTACTGTGCAAATTAACTGGAAAGGAGTTCCTGGAATAAATACAAGGTTTAGGTAAATGAAAAGGTTGGCTTGTGTTACTCATTTAGAAGACACCATGAATTTTTAACAAATTATTTGTGATGAAAACAGATATGAGACTCAGGATTAGCTAGAGGCTTACAATGAGGATAAAAATGTGTTTATGAGATCAGGGCAAGTAGAATTGAGTTCAAGTAGGCAGGAGTTCAAGGAACTGATCTCTAGCCACCAGTCAGAAACCAGACTGAACTTCAGTGGAGCTAAAGGTTCAGGCTTGCTGGATTTATGCACTGTAAATGTACAACTGGTTTGCTGGGATTAATGAACATGAATCAGGGATGTGTCTGTCCTATTTCTTACCAGTGACAGCACAGCCACACCTTGAGGTGGAAAATTTTTTTCTTTTTGTCTTCTTCCTTTTTTCTTTTATTTTGTTTTTCTACTTGATTACTATTGTTTTGTATGAGAGTGCAGATTGTTTCTAGTTTTTGTTGTTGTTCTGTTCTTGTTTTTATTTATTCTGTATCTCCCTCTTGTCTTCTTCAGCAGTTTCTCAGTTTGTATAATTGTTCTTTGTCCTTCAGCTTTGCTTCTAATCTGCTCCTATTCTTATATTTCTCTATATTTCCTCTATCCCCTTTAAAATTTTCTCCCTTGAGGGTAAAACTGCCATACTGAAGACATATTTACTGTACATAATTTCTGATTTGTTTTAGATTTTGTTATATAACTACAAACATAGTTCACATGATTAAAGATAGCAAATCAATAGTTACCACAGTTTGTCATTTTCTAAGCTGTTTGATGCTATTGTTATTGCCATTGTACTACTTTTGCCCAGGTGACATAACCTTTCTAATCAGTTGTTCTTCCTGGTAGGCCAAGACTGAGATTGACTAAGGATCATAAAAAGAACCAGTGTCAAAAATCCAAGGGCTGGACTAGACAGCAACTTCTCAACTCTAATGAATTGATGAAGTAGGATCTTGCAACAGACTCAAGCCCCAAAAGTCAGCTACACTTGGAAGACATCTCTGAGAGGTACTCATTTCCTAAGGGTTCTAAAGACTAGTAATAAAGCTACTTGCCACAAACAATTTACAAGCATCAACCCAGGAATTAAACTTAAAAAAAAAAAGAAAATAAGACACTTAAGCAAGATGCAATCCCAGACTTCCAAGTTACCAAAGACAAATCCAGAGATCAATGAGGTGGAGCAATTTGAAAGCCACTGTCTGGACTCTCTGAAGTGGTAACAGTGGAAGTAACAAAGCAGTTGAATGAGGCTCTAGAAAAAATCAAATCAGAAATAATTTTTCAGATAGCTACAGAGACAGTGACCATAATGAAAGATTTATTTAGTGACTCTAAAGCAGATATAGATAAAAATAGAGGAGCTTAGAAAAATGATGGAAAACATAAATACCCCACATAGGAAAGAAATGGAATCTATAAAACAGATTCAATCAGATATCCAGGAGATTAAAAATTCCATTGAAAGAATGTGCAACAGAATGAGCTGATGTGAGGACAAAATATCAGATATAGAAGACAAGATTGCAGTTCATCATCATGAAAAGAAAGATTTCTAAAAATAGCAAAGGATCACCAAAAATCAATCCAACAGCTGCTAGATGATGCAAAGAAAAATAACATGGTTGATTAGGGTCAGTGAAAAAGCAGGAGATAGCACAAACGACCTAAAAAATCTGTTCACAGAAGTAATGGCAGAAAACTTTGCAAGCATACACAAAAATGTGACATACAGATAAATGAACATATAGAACTCCAATTAGCCATGATAAAAAAATAGTCTACAGCCTAGCATATTATAGTCAAGATTCCAGAAATTCAACACAAGAACAGAATATTAAAAGATGTTAGAACAAACTATCTGTAAAGGAAAGTCCATCAGAATACAACAGACTTCTTAATACAAAGCCTCAAGGAGAATGTGGAGTGAAGTATTTCAAGTCCTAAAAGAAAACAAACTGCAACCCAGATTGAGGTACCTGGCAAAGCTATCTTCAGAAACTGATGGGGAAACAAGATACTTCCATGACAAAAGAACAATGGAATAATTAATGATCAACAAACCAGCATTCCAAAATGTTCTGAAGGACATTCTGGAAAGAGATACCAAGGACTATTATTCCATGTACCCCAATGGAATGATCCACCAGGCAAGATAATTAAATAGAGGGGGAAAAAGAGAACCAACAACAGGAAAATAACAGGACAAAAATAAGTCAGTACATATCCCTATAACCATTAACATTAATGGTTTCAATTCACCAATCAAAAGTAACAGATTGGCAAAATGGATCAAGAAGCAAGATTCAACAATATGCTACATACAAGAAATACATTCAATGCAGAAAGAAATTCATCACTGAAAGTCAGGAGATAGGGTCCATCAAGAATCTCTATATAAGAAATATAATTAACCTGAAAGAGCATTTATAGACTGAAAGTCAAATATGAGAAAATAATGCTGTATGTGACAGAGAACCAGAAAAAAGTGGGGGTAGCTCACCATTCAGCTGAAGATTGGTTGGAAAGATGTAATACTTTTATACAATATACAACTACTCAGCTATAAGGAAGAAAAACCTTGAGGCTCTTGCAGGTAAATGGATACAACTTGAGATCATGCTAAGGGGTAAAAAGGTTCAGAACCACCTAGGTAAATATCAGGCTGCCTCTCTAATCTAAAAACTAAAGGAGTTAGTGGAACACAAAATGTACAATGCACCCTGTGAAAGTGAAAGGGGAGGAATTGTCTAAAAAGGGAAGGTAGAGGACATTGTTAATCTTGTATCATGATTTGAAACCCATATTGTTTGCATTGCTCTGTTTAGTTTGGTTATATTCTGTTCCAGTTTGTCTACTTGTACTAGATTTGATGGCATAGACAGCTATTCCAAAGATAGCAAGATATACTATGGAAATCATTTTTTATTTCCTATTAACTTAATTTGAAGCCCTGTATTGCTTTCACTGTCTTGTATTGACTGATTTTATTTGAATCTGTTTTGTTTGATAGCTGTCTTGATTGATTTTATTCAAATCTGTTATGTTTGATAGTATCAAGTCTGAGGGTATAGGCAACTAATCTGAAGACAATAAGATTCATTATGATACCCATTCTGATTTGACTATTATCTTCTTTTAAAGTCCTATAATGTCTCCAGTGTTGTGTTTTTATTGATTTTGTTCTGTATTGCTATGGTAAATTTTTTTAAACCTTATGATATGGGCAATTCTATTGAAGATAACAAGAAGCATTATGGTAACCATTGTTGATCACCTTGTATTTTGGTTTTAAGTCATGTACTATGCCCATCCTTTTGACTGACCCCATTTTGTTTCCTCTCATTTGGTTTTATTCTCTCCAAAATAAAAAAAGTCAAATTCAAAGGAGAAAAACATAACTCTATGCCACAGGAACCCCCCCCTCCAAAAGGAGTAGCTATTCTTTTTGCTGACAAAATGGATTTCAAGGCAAGACTGAGTAAAAGAGACAAACAAAGTAACTATATGCTTGTAAAGGGAACAATCTAGGAGTAAGAGATAACAATGATATATATGCACCAAATATGAGTGTACACAACAATATAAACAAACATTAACAGGCATGAAAAATAAAATAAGTACTAATATAGTTGTATTGGGGGAACCTCAATATCCCACTGTCACAAATAGATCATTTAGACAAAAAATAAACAATGAGATATAAAAACTGAACCAAACTTTTGCACAAATGTATTTAGTAGATGTCCATCAAGCAATGCATGGATAAAGAAGATGTGAGTGTTTTTTTAATACAAAGGAATACTATTTTGCCATAATGAAGGATAAACTTGAGATATTCCTAACTAAATACATGCATTTTGAGACTATTGTCTTCACTCAAATAAATCAGACACATGTATTTAAATACTGCACTCTTTCTTTCTTTCTTTGTTTCTTTCTTTTTTATTTAAAAAAATGAAACAGAGGGTAGAAATAATACAAAATTTCAAAACAAAACAAAACAACAATAATAACAAGTAAGAAATCACTAGTTGATAATTAGATATTTTCCTCTTACAAGTAGTTGTTCAAGTTACAAAAATAAAACCTACAAAGTGGACATTTAAACAGTGAGACTGCAACCGGTTCTGTTCATCTATCCAACAAAAACTTAGTAATATGGCTATCAATCCTACACACTTAAACATACATGCAGCTATATCTTTTAGAGTACTTCCTTTTCCTCTCTTTTTTCTTTACAATAACTATAATCCATTCTTATAAACTGTTTAGAAGTTCTACACATGTGTAAGTCTCTACATGTATACCTAGTCTTTCTGTATTAGAGAGAGAAACAAATCAAAACAAGTCAACAATACAAATTCCTAGAGAAACACAGAAAGGACATATAAAACCACAATACTAGGTGATCTACGGCAGTTACTATGATGTCTCTTGTTATTTTCAATAAAGTTGTCTGTATTATCAGGCATAGTATAATTAAACTTAGCAGTACATAGCACTATTAATAAAAACCTAACATTGGAGACATTATAGGATTTTAAAGGCAGTTAATAATCAAACCAGAATGGGTATCCTATTGAATCTTATCTTCAGAGTAGTTGCCTCTACTCTCAGATTTGATACTCTCAGGCATACCAGGATTTGAATAAAATCAGTCAAGACAAAACAGCAATATAGCCAATCTTCTCTGCCTCATCTCTGCTATGCTGTTTTTCTGTCATTGTTGTTTACTTTTCTCATTCATTCCACTGCCTGTCCCCTTCATTGAGGTCTTTCTGCCATTGTTCCTGGAATCCTGGTGATTTTCTTCTCTCTTTCTAGAATGTCCTTCAATATTCTTTGCACAGTTGGATTGGTGGTCACGAACTCCCCCTGTTCCTCTTTGTCGTGGAAATATCTTGTCTCTCCAATAATTTTGAGAGACAGTTTTGCAGGGTACATCAATCTGTGTTGGAGGTTATTTTCTTTCAGGGCTTGGAATATTTCACTCCAAGC